>PJAB01001527.1:0-13884 GCA_002887195.1 Chrysochromulina parva
ATACACACAGGTGGGATTCTCGACCTTGGTGCCCGTGATACTCGTCGCCGTCGGATCTGCAATCAACGTGAGCGTGCCGGTGTTGTTGCACGTGCCGTTGCCGTTGGCGTAGGAGTGGACGAACGCGTTCGTATTCACGTACGTACCGAGCGAGGTCGTGGTAGGTCCGGCAGCATTCCAGGTGTTTGCACACCCTGCAGAACTTCCCTGGTCTCCAAACTGCTGGATGCGATCGCGGAGAGCGATGCGGTAGCACCACCCACCCACGGACACGAATATGACCAGAGTGGCGCCGTTGTCCGCATTCAGACGCGCTCTCGCGCCGCTGCCATAGCCCGTCGAGCACACCTTCCCCATGGACGGGGAGTTTGTGCCCGTTTGAGCGTTCGGCTGGAAGAATACCTGGCCGTTGTGCGCGAAGCAGCCCTGCGGCCATTCGGCGCCGACTGAAGCCGCGCCGCGGCAAATGAAAGCGTTGCCGCCGTCACTTGCAATGGGTATTTCGGTGCCAGTCTGCCGTCTCATCTGGGCGTAGACTTTTGTACCGTGGATGAAGCAGCCTTGCATCCAACTCGTAGTGGCGTCCACGAGGTACGAGAAGGTGGTGAACGCAATGTTGTTGTCGTTGTTGCACTCGGCAACGCTCGCCATGGCCGTCGGGCCATTCGCGCACTGCACCGTGCGGGCGTAATACCACCAGGAGACACCAACGACCGAGCTTGCCTCCATGCAGCTGGCAATCGACGCGACGATGGTGGAGTTCCCAGAACATGTCGACGACGTCGCAAAGCCTGAGCGGCACAGGAACAGACTGAAGCCATCGGCAGGGATCGGCCAGTCCGTGCCCGTCTGCGTGCTCGGCTGCCAGAATGCAAGCGTCCCGTGGAAGAAGCAGCCTTGAGGCCAGTTAGTGCCGGGGTCAAGGCCAGTGTTGTAGGCGTACACGCCGAGGGCTAGCGCCGCAGTCTGACATTCCGACTCGGACGCAATGACCTGGTTGCCCGTGCACGCAGTCGCAGATCGCAGGTACGCGTGGCTGCGCGCCACGAGCACTAGGGCGAGGAGCAGGCGCATTCAAGGAGATGGGCCTTAATTGTCTCATTCAACGGATGCTTCGTTGGATGCACAAAACTTCGATGCAAATCTCGTAGGAATTCAATGGACGCAAATCTCGTTTAATTAACGATGTCATAAAATTCCTGAGTTTTGTCGCGATATGCATGCCACTCCTGCGTGATGTTCCGACGAGGCAAGCAAGCAAGAACACATCTCATCCTCTCCGCCCACCCTTTCCTACTCTGCTGGTGCACTCTGCTGGCTCCTGTGGGGTATTCGGTTGCGCTATGCGCTTGTTTCAATAATATGTTTCAAAGGTACACTTGCGCTTAAATGTGTGGTTTCGACTAAATAACTTGCTTGCTTGCGATGTGGCTTGCCTGCTCGCTTGCTTGAGAGGAGGCGCTGGCTCCGCCGCGGCTGCAGCGCTGGCCGGATGCCGCGCTGCTGCCCCCTGTCGTGCGCAGACGGGCGGGCTATGGCCTTCTCGAGCCGCTGGCGCACGGCACGAGAAGCAGGTGCGCACGAGCGAGCGAGCAGGTGAGCTCCAGCAGCAGCGCCGTCGAGTACCTGCAGCCGCAGCAGCTGAGGTACGGCATCGGGGCGCGCCGTGAGCTGTACCAGCTGTGGGAGATCTCGACAGGCAGTGAGCGTCACTCTCACTTAATTATAGTCATTTTGGTGTGGCCGTTAGAGCGAGTAGATCAATAGAATTTCATTCGCTTTAAATGACCGAACTTTCTGAAATATTATAAGTCGCGGGGCGCTTCCCCGCACTCCGCTCCGGGCTCCCAGCTCTCCCGACTCCCCGCATTCTGTGCCTACCAGAGGACGGTCCAGACTTCCACCAGACGCAGACCCGTCACAGTAGCGCTGTAGAGTGAATGTGAAAGAACCTTGTGCCGAACGTTTAAAATCGACTTTATATAATATCGTATGTTATTTCCAGGTCTGAAAAAAAACACAGGAAATGCTGGCACTGGAACACTATCGCACACCCAAACGCGCCGACCGACGCTCACTCACACATTTACGCCGCACAAGAGTCACTTCTCGCCGCCGCCATCATGTCTTGATCAAATCTTATCACCGAGCGCAACGAGCTCAATGTAAAAGACCAGGCTCGAGTTGGGCGGGATCTCCCCGAGGTCCTTGTCGCCATACCCGAACTCTGGTGGTATCTTGACGATGACCTTCTGGCCGAGCTTCATGCCTCCCACTACAGCTTCCCAGCCTGTAATAACAGTCTGCTTGCCTAGGCGGAAGTCAAAGGGCCGTTTCTTGTCGTATGCGCTGTCAAACTTGGTGCCATCCATAAGGTAGCCTGTGTAGTAGACCGAGACCTTCTGTCCTTGTTGTGGCTTGTCGCCGTCGGGCTGGTTCAAGAACTTGTAGATGAACCCGTCATCGCGCTTCTTGAACGTGCTGTCGAAGAAGGCTTCCGTGAAGGCGCCGGTATGCTCTGCCCAGGCACCATCAGCTTTGATGACTTGGAGTGGTGGGAGCCCGATCTTGGCTCTGTTTGCGTTGATCTCCTCAATTGGTGGGGCACCACGACCAAATAAAAGGTCCGCGTGAGCAGGAGCCACTCGTGCGACGCCCAACCATGCTGCTGCCGGCGCACCCACGGCAATCAAAGCTCGCCTGCTGAGAGCATTGCCTGCCGTGAGCCCGACCAATGCTACGGCCAGGCCGACAAATGACATCGTGAAGAACAAAGCCCGCGCGGGAGGACCTCGTCGATCGAGATCGCATAGAATGACCTTTGCCAATTATGCCAGTTTTCGATGCGACGCCGCGAGCGACGGAAGCGTCCTCCCGAGCGTTATTCAACTTGCCATGTTCAAGACCGACTGTCGTTTCATCGGCAAAAAGCTCGGGCACCTCTGTTTTTCTTGTCCGGTCGCTAGCACCGTCCAGCAGAGACATGAGTGTCCAGACAGCGAAGAAGTACTCGGCCTCGGGCTACATGGTCGGCGGAATTGACGCGGCTGCCAAACGTCTTGAGGGCGTCGACTGGCTCCGGACGGCCTTCGACGCGTTTGACGTCGACAAGAGCGGGTACCTCGACCCGCACGAGCTCCGCGCCGCGCTCACGATGCTCGGCGTCCGCAGCTCCGGCAAAACCGGAGCCACTGCGCTCGAAAAGATGGGGATCGACGACAAGGACGGCGACGGGGTCGTCTCGCTTGAGGATCTTGATGTGGACGGCGACCAGAAGGTGGATTTCGAGGAGTTCAAGGTGTTTGCTGCCGTGCTGCCAAAGCGCGACCACGCCATCTACAGGAACGCGCTCGCGGCCAGGCCGATCACGTTGCCAAAGGATACTTCCAAGGCGTCGGCTGTCGAGGTTGAGCGCGCCAAGGCGCAGGCTGCATGCAACATGGCGCTCAACAATGCGCTAGTGCGGCTGCGCAAGGCGCTCCGGTTGAATACAGACTCGAAGCTCATGAAGGACACCGTGCTGCTCAAGAAGTTCCAGGAGCTCGACGAATCGGGGGACTCGCGCGTGAGCTCCAAAGAGCTGGTGTCGTTCCTCGCAAAGGAGCACGGCGCGAAGCTCGCCAAGACGGACGTGTTTGCACTGCTGCACTTTTGCGACACGAATCACGATGATCATATGTCCTTCGACGAGTTCAAGCACATGATGCAGACGGTTGCGCGCTCCGTGGATATGGAGACAGAAGCAGGCACAGACGCCATCTACTCGTGAGTCGAGCATGCGGTGCCAGCCTCTGTGCGGTGCCAGCCTATGTGCGGACGGCTCAACCTGCGGGACTTTGAGACCGCGGTCGGTGGCGGCTGGGCCGCGTTCACACGTCGTGGCAGTGGAGATAGCCACGAAGCGCGCTCGTCGACGGGGATCCGGTGCATGTTTGGAACGAGTGTTCGTACGTATCAAGGTGTAATTTTCGCGCAGACCACTATTTGTGGCGTGCTGCTTATCATTTCGTGCGCATGCCCGGATAGCGGACGTTCGTGGTTCAATACAGATTACAGTGCTACACCGGGTGGTTCAACCGCCATGCGCCCATGGCACGGCACGACTCCGACAACCCCGCGCCGGCGGCCCCCCCGCGCGCCCCCATCTCCCTGCCTGCCGGCCGCCGCCGTGACACACGGGTCGGGTCACGACCCCACACACTGGGCGTTACATCTTCCCAGTTTCCAAGCGGAAGTGCTACGCTCCCGGACCCCACGCCTGTCTGACGCAGCCTTGCCCCCGACTCATCCCCCACCTCCACAAGACCACCGTCACATGCTGACCACATGCTGGCAACACCGACCAGCTCTCAAGTGCGAGGGCGCGCGCCGCTTGTGAACGCTTGTGCAGGGCATCGAAGTGAGGGTTCAACTTCGGCGCCCCCTAGCAGCGCCTCGCGGGGCCCACAGAGGAGCCCCACCGAGAGAATATCCGCGACTTGCGGGACGGCCGCGGCTCAAGCGGCTGGTTGCCAGCGCGCAGTGCGCTGGAAGCTCAGGTTGGCGAGCCCGGTGGCGCCGAGCCCCTGGTGCGCGCGCGGCCGGGTCAAGAGCAATGTGGTGAGCACTTGCAAGGCAGGTCATCAGTGGCAATCAACGTACCTGGTGCGCGGCCGAGCTCGCCACGATACGGTTGCCGCGCAGATCGATGGAAGCGAGCGAGCGGCTTGCTGAGATGCCTGCGAGGAGCTCGGCAGCGCCGTCCTCCTCGATCTCGTTGACGGCGAGCGAGAGGCTCACCAGCGCGTGGCACTCGGGCAGGCGCCAGGCGAGCTCCCACGCCCCGAGATCGCCAATCTCGTTGGAGCTCAGATCGAGCACGGCCACGCGGCTGCGCGCGAGCGCCGCCGCGAGGCGTCCGCAAGGTGCAGCCCCGACAGCGCAGCCGTCAAGGCTGAGGCTCGTGAGGCTCGGCGTGTCGGGCAGTGCGGCGGCGAGCGCAAGGGTGCCCTGATGGCCGATGTGCGCGTTGGCCGACAGGCTGAGCGTCGTGATTCGACTGAGGGGTAGCGCGGCTGCCAGCAGCGTCACTCCATCTGCGGTCAGCCGATTGCCCGCCAGGTCGAGCACCTCGAGCGCACTGCCGCCGTCAAGCCGCGCGCCGTTCAGTGCGAGGGCGAGGGCGGCGCACGCGCCGTCACCCACCCCCGTGAAGGGCACAGCGAGATACCGTAGGGTCGTGTTCGCAACGAGCGCGTGTGCAAGCCTGCTACAGCCCTCATCGAGTAGAGGATTGTGGTGAAGCTCGAGGCGTGCGAGCTTGGTGTTGGCGCACAGGGCGATCGCGAGCGAAGCGGCACCGGTGGCGTTGATGTACGAGCAGCCCAGCTGAAGGTCCTCAACGGACCGATTGATCGCAAGCGCCTGGCCGAAAGCGCTTGCCGCCTCCTCCCCCCGCAGGGCGCCGCACCCAGGCAGCACGAGCCGCCGCAGCGCGCACTCGGGCTTGGCGAGCAGCCGGATCACCTGCTTCACGCCGCGCACATCGAGGGAGCCGCGCGCGTCCAGCTCGACGAGGGAGCCCGTGCACCGCTGCAGCGTGAGACCGAGAGCGCCAGGTGCATCGTCGACCTCACCGTCCGCCGCCGCGGTCGCGTCCTCGGCGCCCTCGCCGAAGACAGCAGCCGCCGCCACGGGCAGGGGTGCGGGAGGCGGTGAGATGGGCATCAACGTCTGCGCGTGCGGCCCGTGGTGCAGCACCAGCCGGCGCGGCTGGATCGACTCCTCCTTTGCCAGCAGCCCAAGGTGCTCGTCGTCGAAGCCCTCGGCGCGGCAGTCGACCCGCAACAGGGCGAGCGATGGGCATAGGGCGACGAGGCGGCGAAGGTCGGCGACCGTCCACGAGGCAGAGCCGACTTGGAGGGCGTACAGGTCGTGCAAGTTCTGCGTCGAGCCGTAGCGCAGAGCCTTGAGAATGCCACCCTTGGTCAGCTGCTGGCAACCGCTGACGTTGAGTGATTTGAGCATGCTGCGCGGCACCCGCTGGAGCACAAAACGCAGCTTGTTGTCCGTGATCAGATCCTTGCACACGGTCAGATCGATGGCGCCAGCCTCGAAGAAGCCGTCGCTGCGGGCACGAAGCCCGTGGCTCACCTGGCAGAAGAGGAGCCATGCCGGCACGCCGCCGACGGCCAGGATTTCGTGCAGCACGTCGCTCGGAAGCAAGTCCAGCATCGAGGATGTCGAAAGGGTCACCGCCAGCGTCGTGGTCGGCGTCAGCATCGTCTCTGGACGGCTCGAGGATTGCAGAGATGCAGGCCGATGCAGAAGCGCGAAAGGGTTCTCACGGGAGCTCCCGCTGAGAGATCTGCTTCGGTACATGTACATGTACCAAATGCTGAAGGGAGAGTGGTATGATCGAGACTGCAGAAACTTGTTACATGTACATGTAATGCTCCGGGAATTGCGATTCACACCATTTTTGGGCTGTGTATTCCTTTTCTTTGGCGGGGTGACCGAGGTCTCCAACGACCCGAAGTCGGCAGCGTCGCAGGAGCGCAAGCAGCGCCGCAATGTCAGGCGAGCCAGAGATCTCGCCCATATCACCCGTGTCTCCCGCGGGCGCGGGCAAATTGCGTGCCTACGTCAAGCAGCATGCCATTGAGCCCCTTCTCGCAGAGGCGCTCAAGGCGGCGTGTGACACCGGGGCTAGCGATCCGGTGAGCTTCATCGGAAATTTCATGCTGAAGAAGGCAGCTCAAGCGTGCAAGGAGCGCCGTCTGAGCAAGGAAGCCGTAGCAGAGAGCGAGTACTTGCGCACCACCGCCCTCGGCATTGCAAGCCAACGCACGTGCTGGCTGCTCTTCTTCATGTTCGGGCTGCTGCTGACTGCAAATGTGCTGCACAAGTTCGAGGCGCTCCTTGAGCGAGAGCTCGAGCTCGCCTTCTTCGTGCCCCTCCTTATCGGCGCGGGCGGCAACTCGGGCGGCCAGACTGTCTCGACTGTCATTCGTGCCCTCGGCTCAGGCTCAGTCAAGCTGAGCGACGCGCCGCGCATCATCGCCAAGGAGGGGCTCTCCGGGTTGCTGCAGGCGTTCGTGCTCGTACTGGTGCTCGCGCCCTCGCTGCGCCTGGTCATGGATATCTCCGAGGATGTGACGGTGGTCGTCTGCCTCACTCTCCTCGGTCTCGGATTCGGCGCCAACAGCCTCGCCTCCGCGCTTACCTTCTTCGTCGCCTGGATGGGTAAGGATCCCGCCGTGATCGTCGGGCCGCTCATGACGACCTCAGTCGATAGCATCGGTCTGATGAGCTACCTCGCGATCGCCACGCTCTACATCTCGAGCCCCGGCGGCCCGGATGACGTGAACGCTCTCGGCCCTGCTTGCAAGCGCAACTGGCACGGCGTCTGCATCCCCGCGAACGAGATGACGCCCTTTTGCAAGGGCAACGTCTTCTCTTCGTGCAAGCCCGTGGTCTGACTCAGAGTCTACCAGCTCCCGTAAAAAGTCTCTAGTCTGTTGGGAAACACAAATCGAATCGAATACTATGAGTTTAATCTCCGCGTTCCGTTCACACTTTCGACGGGGATCCACCACGCATCTCTCAATCCTCCGCAACCAGGCACTCGCGCCGACGCCGCCGCACTACCTCTCATCCTCTGCACCACCAGCCCCTTTCGATGACCAAGAAGAAGCACGCGAAGGCGCCAAGCGTTCAAGAAAACTACTACGTATGCGCGCCATGCGGCAAGGAGTGCAGCGGCGAGACGAGCCTGCTGCAGCATTGCATGGGCCTGGAGCACTTTCGGCGCGTGGGCCACCGCGGATTTGCGGGTTGCATCCCGAACAAGCTCGGGCAGATTCCACCGCTATCCGACGAATTCTTCGTGCGCATCGCTCAGGGACCGGCCGGCCTCGAGCAGGTGCCCCCTGAAGGACCCATGAGCGAGTACGACCCACTGACGCAGCAGCCGGCAGGTGGATTGGGCGGCGGCGGCGGCAGCAGCGGCTTCGACGGCGCCGCGCCAACCACCGCCGCCTCCGCGGCGCAGACTGACAAGTTTTTCCAGACCTTGTACCGTTGCGCCGCTTGCGGCACGACCGTCTCGGGACACATCTCTTTCGTGGAGCATTGCCGCGGCAAGGCGCACATCAAGAAGGCGGGCTTTTCGGGCTTCGCCGGGCTGCTGCCGAATGACGCGGGCATCATCCCGCCCGTTCCCCCGCAGCTCCTCGCCTCCATGCCCGCCGCGCAGCCGGCCATGCCCGACTTTGCCGTGGCAGCGGCGGCGGCGGCAGCCGCGCTCGTGGCGGCAGGCGATTCCGGCGCGCCCGGCGCTGCGTCTGGCACTGCCCCCGCCGTGGCCGCTGCTCCCGCTGTGCCCCCGCCGGTCAAAGAAAAGAAGGCGGTCTCGGTACGAATGAACCAAGCCTCGCTAGCGGCGCTCTCGCGGGCCGCGAGCAACCACGACCGGGAGAAGATTACCGGTAAGGGACCATCGGCCGGGGAGCGCGCAGCGGAGAAGGCAGCCAAGGCGGCAGCACGTGCCCTCGAGCGCAACAAGCACGGTGGCAACCGCGCGGGCCCCGTGCCGCAGCTCGAGGTCCCCTTCGGCCCCTTTGCTGCCGACCGCGCCAAACTGCCCATCGCCAACTTTCGCGAGACCGTGCTTCAGACGATGCGGGCCAACCAGGTAACGGTACTGCAGGGCGACACAGGCTGCGGCAAGACGACTCAGGTACCCCAATTCATCCTCGAGGAGGCCGCGGCTACGGGCACGCACATCTCGATAGTGTGTACCCAGCCGCGCCGCATCTCCGCGATGGGCGTGGCAGAGCGCGTCGCTCAGGAGCGAGGCGAGGCGGTGAGCTGCCCAGCCCATGGGCCGAACCCTACTCCGCCCCTTGCTTGCCCCTGCTCGCCTGCCCTCTCGCACAAGTGCCATGCTGCCCACGGCCTCATGCTGCCCACGGCCTCCTCTTGTCCGTCGGCCGTTTCTCACATGCTGCTCTCCCTTTCCGCCCCCTCAACCCGCCCTCGTGCGCGCAGCTCGGCCGGACGGTGGGCTATGCCATCCGCCTCGAGAACAAGTCATCCTCGGCGACGCGTCTGCTCTTTTGTACGACAGGGATCCTGCTGCGCCGTCTGGAGGAGGACCCCACACTGCAGGGCACCACCCACGTCGTCGTGGACGAAGTTCACGAGCGGTCCGTCGAGTCTGACTTTCTGCTCATGGTGCTGCGCGACACGCTGCGCGACCAGCGCCCCGACCTGCGCGTCATTCTCATGTCAGCCACGCTCGACGAGGACCTCTTCTCGTCCTATTTTGCCACAGCGCCCGGCACACCGCCGCCGCCGCCCCTGCTGCCGCCGCCGCCGCCCCTGCTGCCCATGCCGCCGACGAACAGTGTCGTTTCACTCGACGGCCTCGCCCCTAATAGCTCGACAGCTTCGCTCGACCAGCTCGTGACGAATCTCTCGGCCACTTCCCTCGAGGGGCTCGATGCCACTGCCCTCGGACCACCAGGCTCCGACCAGGGACCGCCGCCGCCGGCACCCACGCCGCCGCCCGAGGCGGTGCCACCGCGCGGGCTCAAAATGATCAACTACCAGACCCTGAATCGCGACAATTGGATTCCTGCGCCGTGCATCCGCGTGCCGGGGCGCACGTACCCCGTCACCGTGTACCATCTCGAGGAGGTGCTTCAGATCACGCGCCACCACGTGCGCCCGAATGCCGAATGGGCGCGCAAGCTCAAGCCCGGCGAGCGGCCCGCGTACATGCAAGACGAGGGCGGCTACGGCAAGGGCGGCGGCTATGGCGGCGGCTTCGGTGGAGGCTACGACGGCGGCTTCGGCGGTGGCAAGGGCTTCGGCGGCGGCAAAGGCTTCGGAGGACGCGGCTACTACCGGCGCGACCGCAAGAATGCGACGGCCGTGGCGAACGAGCAGTCGGAGGAAACGAAGAGCGAAATGCCTAAGGAGCCAACCGACGGCGAGCTCGACTACGACGAGATCCGCAAGCGATATGGTCATTATGGCGAATGGGTGCCGCGCGCGCTCGCGGCCCTTGATCACGCCGCCGTCAACGTTGATTTGATTGTGCAGCTCATTGGGTGGCTGGCACACGTCAACGGCCCCGACGACGCGGCGCAGCGGATCAACGCGGAGCTGCCGCCGTCACCAGGCTCAGGACGGCGCGGCGGCCCACACCCCAACGGCAAGGGCGCGATGGCCGTCGTCGCGGCCCCGCCGCCGCCGCCGCCACCTCCGCCGCCTCCGCCTGGAGCTGACGGCGCGCCGCCGCTGCCCTTGGGCCCGCCACCGCCGCACGCATACCTGGTGGGGCAGCTGCCGCCCGCGGGCCAGGGTGACCCGGAGTCCAGCTACGGGGAGGCGCAGGCAGTGCTCGTCTTCTTGCAGGGCATTAAGGAGATTGTCGCCGTGCAGGATGCGCTGCTCTGCACGCGCGAGTACTCGCAGGAGCCAGCGCGCTCGTGGGTGCTCGCGGTGCACTCGTCGGTGCCTCCCGAGGAGCAGCGGATGGCCTTCAAGCGCCCGCCGCCCGGTGTGCGCAAGGTGGTGCTCGCGACGAACATCGCCGAGACCGCGATCACGATCGATGATGTCTCATTTGTCATCGACTGCTGCCGCATGAAGGAAAACCGTTACGACCCGGCCACGCGCATGGAGTCGCTTGATGACGTGCCCATCTCGCAAGCGAACGCCAAGCAGAGGCGCGGGCGCGCAGGCCGCTGCCGGCCGGGCGTCGCCTTCCACCTCGTCACTAAGCGCACGCTCGATGCGGCGCCCACGCACCAGGCGCCCGAGGTGCAGCGCATGCCTCTCGACCGGCTCATCCTCGCAATTAAGGCGCTCAACTACGATCGCTCCGCCGCGAACGTGTGCGCAGCCCTCATCGAGCCGCCCTCGCCCGCAGCTGTGCAGCGCTCGATCGCCGACCTGTGCGACCTCGAGGCTCTCTCCCGCACGACAGTCAAGGTGAAGCCAGCTGTCGAGGCGGAGGACGGCAAGGAGGCGCAGGAGGCGGAGTTTGAGATCGGAGAGGAGCTCACGTCCCTGGGCCTGCACCTGTCGCGCCTGCCTGTGGACGTGCACATTGGCAAGCTCATCTTGCTCGGTGCGATCTTCAACAGGACAAACGACGTGTTGACGATCGCCGCGACCCTCTCGACACGCACGCCATTCCTCTCGCCGGTGCAGCGACGCGAGGAGGCCGATCAAGCCAAGCGGCGATTCGCCTTCAACCAGAGCGACCACTTGACCATGCTCCGGGCTTACAATGAGTGGGACGCGCTCAGCGGCAATGCCAAGTTCGACTTTTGCCGCGAGAACTTTCTGGGTGTGCGCACTCTCCAGTCGATCTCAGGCCTCAAGCGGCAGCTGCTTGAGCTGCTCTGTGATGCGGGTTTCGTCAAGTCGTCGACGCCGTTGCGCGTGCGGGCTGTCGAGGCGCTTGGCCGGCGCGAAGATGGCTCGGACGGGGTCAAGCTCGCGCTCGTGGGCTTCCTTAGCGGCGAGGGCGTCTGCCCGCACTGCAGCAAGGTAGGGCACACGCCCTCCACGTGCCCCGTCAGGCTCTACGCTCCGCCGCCGCCGCCGCCGCCGCCGCCGCCGCCGCCGCCGCCGCGCCGCCCCGAGGGGTACGGCGAGTGCATGGCGTGCCACCAGTGCGCTGCGGGCGAGTTTGACGAGGACAGCTGTCTGTACTGCATGGATTGCTGGGCCTTGTGGCGGCAGGAGGCCGGCGCGCAGGACATGGGCGGCGGCATGGGCGGCGGCATGGGCGGCATGCATGGCCAAATGAGCGCCCAGATGGGCGGCCAGATGGGCAGCGGCATGATGCAGTCGCCCCCGCCTCCCAGCATGCCTGGTATGGACGAGCACATGCTGCGGCAGATGGGCGGGATGCACCCGCAGATGCAGATGCAGATGCAGATGCAGCAACAGCAGCAGGTGCAGCAGCAGCAACAATTCCAGCAGCAGCAGCAACAGCAACAGCAGTTTCAGCAGCAGCAGCAATTTCAGCAGCAGCAGCAACAGCAATTTCAGCAGCAGCAGCAGCAGCAGCAGCAGCAGCAGCAGCAGCAGCAGCAGCAACACCAATTTCAGCAGCAGCAGCAGCAGCAGATGCAGCAGCAGATGCAGCAGCAGCAGCAGCAGCAGCAGCAGCAGCAGCAGCAGCAGCAGCAGCAGCAGCAGCAGATGGGCCTGGGCATGGGCGGCGCCGCCGGCGGCCCCATGTTGGCCGGTCTCGTCAACGGCCTACCGCCTCCTGTACGGGTGGGCATGGTCAACGGCGTGATGCCGTCCAATGGTGGTGCCATGGGCGGCCTGCCGGGCATGGGCGGTGGCATGGGTGGCGCGATGGGCGCCGCGATGGGTCAATTGCAGATGGGTGGCCAGATGGGAGCCCTCGGTATTGGGGCGTGTGGGCTGATGGGTGGGCCGTTGGGCGGTCAGGGTGCCATGCCGCCACCGCCGCCGGGGGGCGTGATGGCACCCCAGCCGCCGGGTGGACCGATGGGCGGCGGCATGTTTGGAGGCATGGGTGGCATGGGTGGCATGGGCGGCATGGGCGGCATGGGTGGCGGCGTGGGCGGTGGCATGGGTGGCGGCATGGGGGGCGGTATGGGTGGCCAGATGGGTGGCCCGATGGGTGGCCCGATGGGTACCCCCCTGATGAGCAGCTCCGCTAGCTTTGAGTCGGGGCTGAGCAGCTTCGGTGCTGCAGAGGCGGAGCGGCTAAGGCTCAACGAGGCGGCGGCGGCGCAGATGGACGCAGACGGCAAGCTGCTCGTGGGCCTCCTGTGCGCGGCACTCTATCCGCAGGTGATCGCCCTTGAGCGCGAGGAGACGAAGAAGAAAAAGGGCATGAACGCGCCCGTCAAGCTGCGCATCCGCGACCGCAACGAGGACGGCACCGGCGCGTCGGACCCTGTCGAGGTGGCCCTGCACCCGTCGTCGGTCAACGCGTCGCACGAAAAGGCGATCGCCTCATCATACCTGATCTACCACGAGAAGGTGCGCACGACGCGCGTATATGTGCGCGACTGCTCGCCCGTCTCCGCGTACGCGCTCATCCTCTTCGGCGGAGTTCTTTCTTCCCAGCCGGGTGTGCCGCCGCCGCCGCCGCCGGTGACCAAAAAGAATCGGCACCGGCCGCCACCGCCCCAAGTGGCCAAAGACGGCATCCTGGTCATCGACGGCTGGATCATGTTCTCAGTCTCCGTGCAAGAGCAGCGGCTGCTGCTCGGCGTGCGACAGAAGCTCGACGAGCTGCTCGCCTCCAAAATTGATTCTCCCGAGCTCGAGGTGGCCGAGGCGGGCAAGGAACTGCTCAGCGCGGTCTCGCAGGTGCTCGCCTCCAATTAAGCTAGGTCTCGCGTCCAAACAAGGCAGGCACTCGCAGCCTATATGCAGCGAGATGCACGCGATGAAGGTGAGAGCGCACGGGATGGACAGGGCCACGGGCCGGTGGACGGGCCGCGGAGCCGATCGAGGAGCGAGAAGCGAGAAGCTGCCGTTGCGCGCATGCGCACAGCAGGATGGCGGGCTGAGGGAACAAGCCTTTATGTACAACAAAGGCGGCGGGATCGCGTAGGTGCGCGGCGTGAGAAGCACAGAACGGGGCCGGATGTTGTTTTGTTTCGTTATTTGTGTGTCGGAGCTTATTTGTAACAGTGTCGGAGGAGGGTCCGGTCGGAGCGGACGGTGCCGGCACGTGGAGCGAGCCTCGAGCCAGGCACCGCGCCGACACCTGCACAGCTGCACGCGGGTCTCGCCGCGGGCCGGGGCGCTGGGGTCGTCGGTCCGCCGCCGGCCGCGGGACCCCCGCGCCCGCGCGCGCGCCGCGCAGCGGGCCGCGCGCGCCCTCGGGCC
>PJAB01001528.1:0-13882 GCA_002887195.1 Chrysochromulina parva
GGATGGGCGCGAGGTCCGATCCGCCGTAGCCGTAACGGCAACGGCCGGCCTCCCACCACCTCTCTCAGGAGGTTATAATAATGCTAAACTTACGATATGACTTCACCAACCATCAATAACTCCTTTCTCAGTTTCGGAATGCCAGGAACGGACCCAGTAGCGTCCGAGGCGGATGCAGAGGCCCCAGTTCGCTGCCGCCGCTTCCGCCGCTGCCGTAGACAACATATCCGATATGGTTGCCGAATGCGGCGCTCTTCCTGAGCAAACATGCGTGCGCTACCTCCTTGAACTGCTGGATGCCGTTGAGCAAGCAGCAGCAGCAGCAGCAACAGACCGTGACTGCTGCTTGTCTCGGGTGAGTATTGTGGGCAAGGTGCTCCTACGCACCGATCATGGCAGTTCCGAGGCCGGCACCGATCACGACGGGGCAGCGAAGAAGTCTCTGCCGTACTGCCCACCAGAGACCGATTCGACACCCGAAAAGGTTGCCGTCTGGTCACTCGGCGTGTTCTTCTTCTGCATGCTCGCTGGGTACGCACCCTTCGCCGAAGCGTACGTTCCAAGCCCATGTCTCCCTTCCCAACCACGTCACCTCCAGATTCTGAGCAGGAGTGCCCGATTCCGTAGCTTGCGATTGACGCCATGCCTCTGCCTTTTGGAACGCTCGTCCTCGCAGGTCGGCGCGTTGCCCTTACTTTGCGTCGTACGCGAAGACGAACGAGATGGCTTTCCCACACCACTTCTCGTGGCACGCCATCCGCTTGCTCTGTCGGATGCTCGCGCTCTCGAGTGAGGCGAGGCTAGGCTTTTCCGATGTCCGCGAGATAGCATGCCGTTGGCAGCAGGAGCAGCGGGCGAGCGTTGAGAGGTCCATGAGCTCGCTTTTCTCAACGAGCTCGCCGAAGGCCGCAGGCGCCACGAGCGCAACGAGGGCCAAGCGCGTCCTCAGCTGCACTGCCAGTGACGCCGCCGCTGCCGCGCTTGACCGCTCGGCTCCGGCCGCCAAAGGGCCTGCTTCAGCTGGCTGCAGTGCCGCGCGGTGCAGCAAGCGTCAGCGCCTGCCAACGCTTCAGGGTGAGCTCTCTTTCGGCGACGAGCTCGGCTGGGGTATGGGTTGGGGAGAGGGATGGGGTGTGTACGAGAGTGGGGGAGACGAGGGTGGTGTCGCTATCCCCGTGCTCAACTCCCCCCGCTCCGAGTGGCCGCGACGGCGTGATCTGTGCCCGCAGCTGCCGAGCTGCGGGGCGCCGTCAGCGGGGCGCACAGCCCTGCGCCATCTCGGGTGGGAAGGCCTCTCCCACCCAGTGCCGCTGCTCTTCGAGGCGCTTCGGGCAGCGGTTGGGCGGATCGGACTCCCTGCGATCACGAATCCAGATCTCTGGGCCCTCTCCATTCGTTTGGATACCGGGTCGCTGTCGACGAGCCCTACGTCCAACAGTGCGACGCTCGCGCCGGCGCCGGCGCCCATCGGCGCGCCCATCGGCGCGCCCATCGTCGTCGAGGCTTGGGTGGCTGTTGGCACGGCGCAGCGGCATGCCATCTGTGTCAAGCGTGTGAGTGGCGACACGTTCGTCTTCCACCGCTTCTACCGGCGGCTGCGAGAGGAAATGGCGCCGCTCAACGGATGGAAGGAGGGCGCGTACCGCGGGCAGGTGGTGCCTGGCGTGGCGCCCAACATGGCGCCCAAGTGGCTCGTCAAGCTACGTGAACTCCTCCTTGTGCTGCAAGAGGGCTCGACCCTCATGGCCAGGCCTCCGGCGTCGCCGAGGTCGGCGGTGTTGCTCGCGACTCCGCCCGAGGCACCACTGACGGCACCGCTGACGGCCGCAGCGGTGAGAGTCTCATCGGTGTCGACGAGGACGGCCGCGTGACTCTGGCTGCTTGGCCGCTCGATACTGTACAGGACCAACTGGCGCGACGCGTGTGCCGCAATGGCGCGCGACATGAGCCGCTGGACGAGCGAGCGTGCATGCCCATGGCCTGGCTGAGACGAGAGATTTGTAACTCGTACAAAAAACGTTGGAAGTGGAACAAGCTACTGGCTGACGCGCGCCCGAGCGATACTTTGTCCGTACTAGAAAAAAATCTGTTTGAGATTTGGAGCACACTCTTTCTCTCTCCTGCGCCCTCCTCCACACCTCAAGTGCTCAAGAAGCTGTCAAGAACTTACAAGCTCAGAGCGAGCTCCTTGACACGGGGGTCCTTCCAGGAGTTTGGCTCCTGCCCGTTGGCACGGTACACGAGGGCCTCGAGTCTCCTCCAGAAGAGCACTGGCCGCGAGTCGAGCACGGCGTTCAGCCCGCCCGTCAGGATGCAGTAGTGCTTGTCGAAGGGCGGCTTGTGGTGCGCGATGTGCTCCTTGAGCGGTAGAGCGATGCCGACCTGCTGGAGCTGCCGTTGCCACGGCGCCAGCAGTGGCGGCGGCGTGTGCGTCCACCTATGGAACTCCTGCGCGAGGAGCTGGCTGTAGAACATAGTCGCGACGAAGGCCGCGCCCGTAGGCGGCAGCAGCCAAAGCGCGCTCAGGATGAGAGGGATGGTAGCAGCACCAATCTTGTACACGTTGTTGTACACGGAGCGGTGGGAGATCGTCCATGGGGCCAGATGATGCCCCTGGAAGGCTGCGCACGCAAAACCGACGACGGGCGTCTGCAGCCTGCCGTAGTTATCGGTCGCCCAATGGAAGGCGCCGCTGAACAGCTCGCCAACCGTCCATCCCGCCGCCACGCCAAGCAGAGGCCAGATCGGTAACATGCCGCCGGCCAGGTTGATGGCGAATGCCCGAGCGACCACGCCCGTCGCAAGACTGGTGCTCAGCACCGTTACCCACATCATGAGCTTGGTGGTCTCCAGCGTATCGCCCGGCAAGGTCAGCACCGGTTGCAAGCGGCCATCAGAACCTCGCACTGGCCTCACTAGGTCCAACTCCAAAGCAGTCTCGTCCATGGCGGCTACGCCGGCAGTGTCAGCGGCAATGTCGGCCACCACAGAGAGCACCACGGAGGAAGGTCGCGAGCGCACCGGTGCAAGATACGAACTCGTCGGCGAAAACAGCAGCAGCGGGAGCGGAACCAGACGCACCATATGACCCTTTCTTTTCCCTTCCCTTGCTTGTGCTTTTCGCGAGTCTCGCTCCACGAGGTGAAGGGCGGCGATCGGCGACGCAACCGACTCGACGCCGTTCACGTGCATAGGGCGGCGTGGCAGAGACTTGGCAGAGACGCGCTTTGAAGGTGACGCTCGCTACGGCGTTTTCCATGGCTGCGGTGCGACGCCGCGCGATTTCTTGCCTGATGTCTGCTTCATCTCTTCACGCGTGCACGTCGCTTCTCATGCGTGTTCGCAGATCCGCGACCACGTGCGCGCTTTCCTCCTAGGCTCGACCACTGCCCTCAGCATCGGCTATTATAAGGTGCACCAATCGCTGTGGGAGTCGACGGCGTCAGTAAGCGGCCACCTCGAGAAGCTCGGCGAGGAGACGACCCACTCGCAGACTGTGCTGCAGCAGCGCGTTGCCCTGCTCGAGGCCGAGGTCGCCAAGTTGAAAGAGAAGCTCGATGCACAGTGATGAGACGCGCACCCAACAAACTATGCATGCCTAATTTGAGCTTCGCGAGTTCGGGCAACTGACCCAGCGCGTGTGCGCAACGGCGCCGACTGCGTGGCCGAGTGATGCTGCGCCCCCCGCGCCCGCACCAGTAGCTCTCGTGCTTGTGTGTGATTGTCTGGCTGTCTCAGCGTGGCCATCGCCATGTTGTCGTGTCACGGAGAGTGTGCGCGCACCGCCGCGCGGCGCCCACCCCCAGGCAGTACGTGTCTCATTCTCTCTCTAACGCACATGGGATATTATGAACGAGAAGGATCGCTGCCGTCGGGTGGCCACCTAATACCGCGAAACGAGCCCCCGCCTTCGCAAAAGGCCGCAATGGCTGCACACGTTGCGGGCGCAGCCTCCCAGGGGAGTACGTTGCGTGCCTCGGGCAGCCGGAGCACGCGGCAGCGCGGCAGCAGCAACTCATAGCCAGCCCCACCGTCGGTGAGCGGCTTGCCATTGTTCCCACACAGCACGAGCGACGGCTGCGCCAACAAGCTCAGCTCCTCGCGCAATCCGCGAACTCCGACCAGCCCAGCGTTAAAGGCGAGCACGGGCCAGCGCTTCGACGCACCGGTCTCCTCGCAGCACGCGTCGATGAAGCGCGTGAAGAGCTGCTCCTTGCTCTCATCCTTGCTCGCGCCCTCTGCGGGGGCAAAGAGGAATTGGCGCGAGAAGAAGTCGATGAAGAAGCGACTACTGAGTGCCCGGTACAGAAAGGGCCTGCCGAGCGTGATGCTGAGCAGCTGGAAGTTGCGCGTCACCTCCGCCTCGCCGAGGCCGTCCGCGAGCGCGGAGAGCTCGGGCGGCGAGATCAGCACGACAGCACGCACCGCGCGCTTGCCCTGCCACAGGTCCGTCTGGCGGCTCGCGAGCGTGACTGCGAGAGGCGCGATACCCCCTTGGCTGACGACTACCATCGGTCGACGCACATGCTCACGCCACAGGCTCTGGATCTGGCGCTCCCAGTCGAGGGGCACGTGCAACCCACGCGACGCTGGATCCCAAACCTCGGAAGCGCCGCAGCCTATCAGGTCGGGCACGAAGAGTTCTGCGCCTGTCCACTCGTCCACATAATTGTCCCAGAACCAGGACGCGAGCCCGATGCCGAGCGGGTGGATGAGCATCAGAGGTGGGCGACCCTCGTAGCCAGGTGCCGCCGGTTTGCGCCTGAAGCTGCACTCGAAGCCGCCGTACACGTGAGTGCCCACGGAGGTTGTCTGCACGGCGCCGCCGCCTCTAAGTCTGGCGAGGCGCTGGGCATTTCGCTTCGCGATTATCCTCTGCGTCGCCTCCTGCTCATCTTTTGTCATCCCTACCCAGTTGGAAATGTAGCGCAGTTGACCAGCCTCCGTCACCACGACGGGGCCCAGCTCATCCAGCGTGGCAGCTGCACCGTCCACCTCCAGCCGGTGGGTCTCGGACTTGAGTGCGTCGGTGCTGGCAGGCAGAGCAGGTAGTTGGTTTTCCTCAGGCGGTGGGGGGGTCTCGGACATGAATGGTGCCGATCGTGGGCTCAAGGCGAGCATGCGCAGGACAACATGCCGAAGCATGGTGGGCGACAGCATCGTCTCTCAGGGCGTTCGCTTCGCCTGTTCGGACCACAGGACGCCTAGATGTCGACCTAGTTTTCATGGGTCTTCGTTACATGCGTAATGCGTGAACGTTCACACGACACACGCGACAACCGGTGTGAGGTGTTGGTCTTCTCGTGTGCTATGGAGGCGTATGGAGATTATTCACAGCCACTTCACACGTTGGGCGAACGGCCAATTATACTAGACTATGTCGGAGCCGTCCACGGGAATCACAGCCTCTGGCGGTGGCCACCGACAAAAGCGCCGGCCGCATCACCACCGCAGTGGTGGGCACGGATCACGGCCGGCGAGCGGAAGCAGTCACCGCCACCACAATTCATCCTCTCGAACCGGTGCTGCGGCGACGCCCGGCGGCCAGCAGCCAGATGCCCATACGCTGCATCGCCGAGTGAGCTTCGCCGCTGGCGGCCAGTCCAGTGCGGGCGGTGGCGCGCAGCGCTCTGCGCCCGACCAGCGCGGTGCACTCAATCGACGCGCCTCCTTTGATCCTCGAATGGGAGCCCGCACCCACCACTCTTCCAGGGAGCCCGGGCCGCCCGCCGACGATAACGCGGCGTGGGCTAAGCTGGTCGCACGCGCGCAGAATCTCGAGGAGGCGCTGGCGAGCGAACGGGCGAGCCGACGGCTGCTCCTCGCGCGCACTGCGACCGAGAAGGCGGAGATGCTGGCCCAGGTGGCAAAGGCGCAAGAGGAGCGCGACGGCATGGAGCACTTGTGGCGAGAGGGAAAGCAGCACCTGCAGAGCCGCACTTCCGAATGGGAGGCGGAGCGCAGTATGCTCTATCAAGAGCTCGGCCGTTTACGCGCGCAGCTGCGCGCCGCAGGCATCGCGCCACTGCCGCCGTCGGCGCCGCCCGCCAACCTCGCTTCGGCGCTGCGCGATCAGCCGTCGATCTCCGATATGATCTCCGATGTACCAGCGGTGGGTGCGTTGGCGCCAAAGGCCCATCGAGCGACTCAGCAGCACGCAGCAACGAGAGCCGAGGAGGCGGCCGCACCGACGGGCGGCGAGGCCTGCGGAACCAGCGGCGACAGCCTGCGGAGCCACACGAGCTCCACTTACAGTCGCGCCGGTGCGCCTGTGGCGGCTCCGGCAGCTCAGGCGCTGGACCTTGAGGAGCACGCAGCTAAGCTCGGCGCCGGCGTCCTCTCCTCCGCGAAGCTCGCGGCAGCCGTGGTCGCCCGAAGTGCGAGCAGCGCGGACCGCACCGGTGGCGGTGTGAGGTGGCCGCAGAGTCGATATCTGCATCGCGATCGCACAGAGGACAGTTTTTCGTAGGTAGCAGCGACCTTCAGTGGTATTGCTTGCTGGTTTGTTTGTTTGTTTCAGAGAATTTCAAACAGATTCTACTAGTAGGAGGTTTTCATCATCATGTTGCAAACACCAATTGGCAAAAACAGTTAGCCAGGCATGGCTGGTCGATAAAACATCGAAAATGGACCGGCAAAGGAGAGTGTATCCGAATAGTGCTTTATTAAACAACCACAAACAACTGAACTGAACTGAACTGAACTGTGTATTCATTATGAAGACCCCACAGAGACGGGCTACACACGATGGCATCGATGCGCTTCGCCGAGGCTGCGGGTGCGCTCGTGACGGGTCACCTTGTCGTCTCAGCTGCCGCCATTGGTAACGCTTGTGTTGGGCGATCCGAGAAGCCAACACCGCCGCCACCAACGCCAGCATTGGCTGGCGCAGCTGGCGCAGCTCAGCAGCTGGTGGCGCAGATGTACTCTGGTGGCGGCTTGAATCCTCAACTGGTAACCGAGGATGTGACATTCACCGACCCAGCGGCGCGTTGTCAAGGTATGCAAGAGGTCGCCGAAGCGTTTCGAGCGTTGCGCTTCTGCAATCCAAAAACCCTCACCTCGCCGTGGGCGTCGACTGGCCAGGCCGAGGATGGCGCGCTACATTTCAATCTCCATCAGCGCTATTTTGCAGGGCGCTTGCCTGGCCTCGAGTTGCGTAGCACGCTGGTCGTGCGCACGGCGCCGGACGGTCGTGTGTGCGAGCTCGAGGAGCGCTGGAATGGCGCGTCGCTCCTCTCGTGGCCCCCGTTCCGGTTTTCGCGGCGTGTCAACGGCGTGCTGAGCTCGCTGCTGACGCCATTGCTGCTGCGTTAAGTGACGTGCGCGCACACACACACACACGCAGAGAGAGAGAGAGAGAGAGAGAGAGAGAGAGTCCCTTATAGGGAGCCCGAGTGCGAGAGTGAGAAAAAGCGCGCGGTGTCGGGTGTGGGCGCACTGCACACTCGACTCACCTCGTTCCCGTTTCCCGTTATTGCAGCTCGGCCAGACATGAGACAAGCACCCGCTGGCCCCGGAGAGGCACGGTGTGCGCGGGCACTGTGGCTGTGTGGCTCACCCTCCCCTGCTCGTGACGCTGCTACATACGCGAAAATACGCGACACACATTAAGACACACACTGACACTCTGCTCGCCTCCACATGAGACACAAAGGCGTACGTGTCTGAGTGTGATGTGTGTGCTGACTGCTGTGCGCAAGAGTAGAGCCTCAAGAGAAGCTCTGGCTGTGGAGGAGACTCTCCATCATAGCATGTTCCATGTACTTGCATGTACTTGTAGACTGTCAGTGACCATGTCAGACATCGTTGTTACAGTAATGACCTGTAAGCGGGTTTGTGCACTCGTCAAAGGAGTACATGTGAGCGCGCTGCTCGCGTCGGGTCGCACCGGAACCGGGCATCACGGGAGGTCATGAGGTGCAACTGATTGCGAATGTCATTTCTGTGCGTCGTCATTTTCTGTAGTCATTTTCGAGAAAAGGTTGCTCAGTGCGGGGGCAAGAAGAAGCTGCGCAAAGCGAGGACCCGAGGTCTCTCGCTGCCCCATGGCGACGACGATGGTTGTGCACCCGCTCGCCTACCCGTGGACGTTCACCTACTTCAAGAAGGTGGCCAACAAATCGTATGAGGAGAACACCTTTACACTCGGCACCACAGAGACCGTCGAGGACTTCTGGCGGCTGTACGTGCACCTGCGCAGGCCCGTGGACGAGCGCCCAACGGTTTGCGACTACCACGTCTTCCGCGAGGGGATCCGCCCCATGTGGGAGGACGACGCCAACCGCGACGGTGGCAAATGGATCGTGCGGCTCAAAAAGGGCCTTGTCGCGCGCTTCTGGGAGGATATTGTGCGCAGCTCACTGCACACGCGCCGCGCCACTACGACGAACGCGTCACGAAAAAGGCGCTCACCCCGACCTACCTGTGGCCTTGTGCGCAGCTATTGGCCATCCTCGGCGGTCAGTTCCGCGTGGGCGACGAGATCTGCGGCTGCGTGCTCTCGATTCGCTACCAAGAGGACATCCTCTCAGTGTGGAACAAATCCGCCGACTCGCGCCGCGTTTGCATGCAGATCCGCGACACGATGCGCTCCGTCATGTCCCTGCCCGAGAGTGCGACCATGGAGTGTAAGCAGCGATGCTCTAAAACGCGCGCCGCCTCGTGCCCGTTGCACCCTATCCCCCGGCCCCTCGACGCATGCTCACGCGTCAATCACCCTCGACGCATGCTCACGCGTCAATCACCCTCGAACCCACATCGTCCCTCTTGCGCAGACAAAAAGCACACCGACTCGATGCGCGACAACAGCTCCTACCGCAACACGAACGCCAACTTCTGAGCCGCACTCGAGCTTTTTTGTCGATCGAGTCACGCGTGCGTGCGTGCAGCAGTAGTAGCGTAGCGCGAGAGCAGCAGGCACCTCGACGACCGGACTTACGACGCCTCCTGCCGTCTCCCCGCCGCCGCGCTCCCGTGGCGTCGTGGGGTGTGAAAGATCTGGCTCCAGTGCGCACGTGATAATTGAGCTCGCGTGCGCGGTCGCGACCTCCAGCCGTAAACGCGGATCCGGATGTGGACACTTGCGCGTTGCGGCGGTGTGAGTTCGGGAACATATTAAGTACGTCACACAGAGTAGTTGACGTAGATGACATCACCTATTGGGAGCATCTCGTCGACGGCACGCTGCAACGACATCTGGTAGCCGGCGACACTCTTGGCGTGGCGCCACGCGTCGCCCTCATCGGCAGCGAGATGCGAGAGGAACCTCGCAAAGACGGCCTCGAGGGGCTCGTTCACCTTCTGCTCGCAGATGGCCATCATGAGTGCGTTTGGCGGTGGCGAGCGGCTCAGCGCGCGCCAGAAAGTGGCCTCGCGCACGGCAGCGCGCCATGCACCAACCGCTTGGTGCTCGACGCCGCCGACTGCCTGGATCCACCCATCGACCGCCGAGGCAAGGTCGGGCTTGCGCAGCAACTCGTCGTCCGCAATTTGCACGAGCCGCTGCTGCGCCGAGTACGCCGCCACAGGTGCAGCTGCGATCAGGAGCTGCTCAAGCAAAGGAATGAGATCATCTTGGCCGAGGACACGTCCCAGTTTCGTCGAAGACGCCTCGCGAAGCCGGAGCTGCGCGACGCGCACCGAGAGGGCGACCTCGGTGGGCGACGTGCTCTCATCGGGCGCGTGCTCACGCCCGGGCAACGCTTCCGCCAAATCGAGCAGCAGCTCGCGGGCGGATTGTGTGCTCAGCCACGAAGCTAGCTCTGCGGGCGCAGGCGCGAGCCCCTCGTGGCTTACGAGCAGCTCGCACGACAGCCGGCATATACGATCGCGCAGCCTCGAGAGCTGCTCGGCGGCGGAACGAATCTGCCTCGACGACTTGCCCGCTTCCTGGGAGCCGCTCGGTGCCACTACTGCGGCGGAGAGCTGCGCAGCGGTGATTGCTGCCTCACCGAGCTCTTCGCCGGCGCGCATCACCGCCTCCGCTTGCTCGGCGAGTGTGCACGCCTGTGCCTGTCGCGTGAGCAGTGCCTTAGCTTGCACGTGCGACTGCCGGTGGTGCTCCTCCTTCAGCAGCCGAACAACCGCTGGGTGCCCAGACTGCCGCGCCACCTCGAGGGCCGTCAAGCCCTGTGCGCGCACCTCGATGTCGGCGCCGCGCTCTAGGAGCAGTTGCACGCAGTCAACGTGGCCGCCACGTGCGGCCTCGTGCAGTAGATGCAGCGTGCTCTTCCTATTGATGTCGCTCAAGCTCAATTCGCCATATCTCAACTCACCCAATCCAGTGCCGATGCTGGCCTCGTCGAGTGCCTCGCAGAGAGAAGCGACATCGCCCGTGGTGGCTGCGAGCCAGAGCTGCGAGTCCGCGGCCGTTGAGGGCGTCCTACGCAGATTGCGCCTATGCGTGCGGGTACGCCGCTCCGAGGTTGGCTCCTCTGCGAGGCTGCACGCCGGTGACGCCATCGGACGCCATTGCGGTCGCGACCGTTGTCACCGTTGTCCTGAATTAGGAAATGCAAATTGAATTCATTTGCAAGTCCTCATATGAGTCTGGCCGAAAACTCGCCGCCGACTCGGAATCTATGGTAGGGCACGCAAGATCGGGTGTTGGGGAGGGGTGAGGTTGCTTCTTATGACTTTGATCGAGGAAGTGTGCTAATGAAGGTATTGTACCTCACGCCATGCTCGCCTTCAGCCCGTCCGAGAACTGGAGGAGCGGGATGAGCCAGATCGCCTGCAAGGCGAGGGCAGTCAGGAGCATCCCAAGGCCGATGAGGCGCATGTGGCGGAGCATGGAATGGATCTTGTCGGCGAGCTCCTCGGGGTCGTGCGTGCTCGTGCCGTCATGCGTGGCCGTGCTCAGGAAGGCAAAGTGACCCGTGTTCAGGTGCTCCCACGCGAGGCGCGAGATGCCCATGAGCAGAATGATGCGTCCGAGGTTGATGAAGATCCAGATGATGACCACGAAGACGTTACGCACCACCATCGAGTGCGCCCAGTGCTGGAAGGTGCACATCGCCAAGCGGCTGAGCGCGAAGAGCTCCTCGGCTGCGGGGCCATCGACACCCTCATTGTCTATGAGGTCGTCGCAGCCCAAGTTGCACTCGGGCAGCTCGGTGCAGTCGAATGCGCCGTCCTCGAGAGTTGCGTTCGTTAGGTGCGCATCGCACGCGCTCGACGCGAGCGCGGCCGAGACGAGCTCGTACGGCGCGAGCGCCGTCGAGTACTGCGCCCACTGCAAGTCGAGGTAGCCCGTGTCGTAGCAGCGGCGCATCAGGTGCACGTCGCCCTGCGCGCGTACGTGCGATGAGATAATGAGGTCGAACTCGGAGCGTACCTGCCTTTCGTCCTGTGCGCTCTGCACCCCGTAGGCGGCGCACAACTCTACACGCCGCCTCTCGTACTCGTCGATGCCCTTGAGGCGCTTGCTGGTGCCTTCGCTCGTCGCGGAGTTGAACGCGAGCGAGAACACGTTGCGGGTGAGGAAGGTGCCGTCGCACACGCCGCCGGGCTCGTGGCACAGCGACGTGCAGTGGGCGCGGTAAAGAGTGAATGGGATCATGTAGAAGGAGAAGGCGACGTACCCGATGAGGCTCGCGAAAAAGATGAGCAAGCTGGCGACCACGAGCGGGTGCGTCGCGATCGCCGCCGCCTGAACGATTGGATTGGTCACCTTGAAGGATGAGGTCGCGCGTGCCTTTGAGTCCGCATCGCTCGCAATGTCGATGGGCGCCACGTTGAGCGCCGAGCGCCCCCAGAAGCTGCGCAGGATGCGTACCGTCTCGAGGATGCGCCAGATTGTGTCGCCGAGCTCGAAGAGCGACCAGCCCCGAAAGAACCATGCGAGAATCTCGTCAATCTGGATGCCCGGGTCGTAGTAATTCTTCGGTCGGAACCAGCCCGTGTTGAGTGCCGCGCGTGCGAGCTCGGACGCCGAGACGTTGCGCGCGAACAAGGGCGTGTAGGAGCTCGCGCTCGCGCTCGAGTGATTGTGGATCGCATTTGGCGTGTCGAGCACCACCGTCATGTCCTGCTCGAACTCGTCCGAGTCTTGTTCATGTTGTCCGACGACCGCAAGCGCGTCGATCTCGGGCGGCTGGTAGTCACATGGCACTCCACCGCACGCGCCGAGTGGGATGCTGATGTTCGCGCGGATGCTGGGCACGAGCATCTCGAGCTCGTCAGCCGCGCGCTCGTGCGCGGCACTCAGGCTGTTCTGGTAGGCCTCGAGGTGCGGCTGCGCGAGAGCGGCCATCTCGACAGGCGTGGGCACATTGCGCAGATCGAGCGTGGGGGTGCTCGGCAGGTTGGGGTACGCAGCCGAGCCAATCGGGATGGAGATCAAGGGGAAGCTGTAGCCTCCCGGGAAGAGGTCGTTCCACAGGTTGCCCCCGCCCACCTGCGGAAAGTTGTGGATCGTGGAATACAGGTAGGTGAAGGCCGCCGTAGCCTCGAAAAACTTGGCCTGGCTCGCGTTGATATACCGGTGCGCCTCCTGCCTGGCCGACTCGACCCGGCCTGCGGCATTGTTGAACTGCTGTGTGAGGCGCGCCTGAGCCTGATTGACCAGGTCGGTTGCGCCGATTCCCGTCGGGCACGGGCCCATCCCGAACGTGGCGCACGCAAGGAGCTCGCTCATGTTCAGACTGACGCCGTCGAGGGTGAGCCCATACCTACGGCGCCACTCGGCGAGGGTGACGTTGAGCGATACGTCGAGCTCGGCGTCGCCGAGCGTGCGATTGCGTAGGTACTCGACGTCGTACGCGCGCCGCGCCATCAGCTGTTCGCCCAGTAGCCCCACCGTCGATTGCGATTCATGGGAGTAGCCGACAACAAGCTGCATAGATGCGCTGCGCTGCGCCGACGTGTCGCCGGTGAGCGCCTCGAGGCGCGCGCGGTCGTTGCTCGTGCACGATGCGTTGGCAACGTACTGAGCACCCAATGGTGTGCTCATCGCGTCGGCTGTGCTTATCCACGTTGACACAGACGCCTGCGCGTTGGCGCGCGCGCTGACGCACGCACTGCTCATCTGTTGACCCTCGTCACGCTGCTGCTGGTTGTGGCGCTGCGCCTCCTCCGAGCGCATCACCTCGGTGTTCGCTCGGTACACGAGTGTAGCGTTGCAGATCTCGAGCTGCTCAACCAAGCACTCGACGTACTCGCGGCGCATGCGAGCCGTCTCATTAAGGAGCAACGCGATGCTGTCGACGACTCGAGCTGATGACGTGTACGGGAGTGCGCCGCTCGAGCGCAGCATGATGCGCACGGCGGCAGCGGACGAGAGCCAGAGCAGCAGCACGGCAAGGGCTGAGACCATGACCCGCGCAAGTGCCAGCTGCGTGCTGTCGACCACGCTCTCGCCCAGCTCCACCTCCGAGTATCGCCGGCTACGCGATGCTGATAGGCTGTTCGCTGTCGACACCATCGTCGACGCGCGACTCGACGGGGGCTGGCTGCGCAGCGAGTCTGGAAATGAAGAAGACTGTGGTGCCGAGTGTGTTGGCGGCCGCGGCTTGGAGCCTGGCGGCGGCGAGGGCAGGACATTGTCATGATCGATTGCGACGGATGGGACGTCGGGCACGCTAGATCCGTAGCGGATCACGGGATTCGGTGGCTGGTTGCTGCGCCTCAAGGTCCATCCGGGCATCGCGTGAACGACCGTCCACTGCGAAAGTTGTGGTTGGCCTGCACAATTCTGTGGGAGAACAGGTTCTCCGGGGAGCCGTCACGGCGCCTCCTCAGGTTTTCGCTCTGTCGTCGCGACCTCTCGCATCACTGCGCGCGGTCTCGACTCCATAGCTCTCGCGTACTACGTGCGCGCGGTCCCCAGGACTTTAACTGACCGAGCACTCGTGCCCGTGTCGTCTCGCTGATCTTCGCC
>PJAB01001529.1:0-13873 GCA_002887195.1 Chrysochromulina parva
CGCGACACACACAGGTGAAACGACAAGCGGAATGGGGGGGTTCGGGAAATGTAAAACGACAGATCGGCTGTCGGGGGACACTGTCGGCCTCGGCACCGTGAGTCAGTCCCACATATTACGGGTTTCGTTATCGATCGTCGGTCGAATCGGAGACGGGTAGGGGAACAGGGGTACGTAATTTCGGGTTCGTGTTACACATCTGACATCACACGCAATCACACGATGGGTCAGTTGCGAGGTCGTCTGGGTCACCGGATCCCGTCACGTCTCACGAGGACGGGACGGTCTGATCTACGTGTTCTGTCGAACCGAATGCAGCAATGCACCGTGCACACACAACACACGCGGAGAAGTTCATACACTCGAGCCACACCACACCACATGCTGCGACTGGCTGGTGCGTCCCAGCTCAAGGCGCACACCGCCCACAGCACAAGACGCAACCGCCACACCCGAAGTGCTTGACCCTTATCTCTCTCTTCATCTGTGCCCCATGCCGTCAACATAACATGTGCTTCACACGTGCACGCCCCGCCGCGTCGCTGCACGCTGGCCATGCTGCACCTGCCGCGTACGCTTGCCGCCGCTTGGCCTCCTCGAATGGCCTCCTAAGTCACCACCGCCTCAGGGCCGCCTCAGACGCCACCTGACTGCCCTTGGAGATGGCTCCAATGCCCCGAGGGCGCCGCGCTGGCCGGCAAGCGCTCGGTCGGCACCTCAGCTGCCGCCGGCTCAATTGCCACTGGACGCGTACAGCTTGGCGCTCGAGATCTGGCCATTGTTCGGGCCGGAGATCTGCGAGGGCTGCAGGTCCGTGTTCTGTGCCACGTACAGGCCCTTCGGGGGGAAAGCGGTCCAGCCGAAGTCCTGCTTCGGCTTGCTCTCGGCCAGCTTGTTCAGCGCCTCCTGAGCCATGACGAGCTTCTTTCGGTCGGGCGTGTCGTTGAAGCGGCGCTCGATCGACTGCTGCCGCCGCTTGGCAATCCGGCTCGCCATAGAGAGCTCCTCGTCGCCGTTGTCAATGCGGTGCGCCGCTTCGTGGCCAGTGTAGCCCCAGGCGGGGTCGGGGTGCTTCACGGACTCGTTCTGGCGGTTGGGCCGCATCGAGCAGTCGATAGGCGGGTCGGGCGCGGGCGGCTTGGGCGTGTACGACTGGTAGCGCGTCGGCGGAGGGACGCGGCGCGCAGGCTCTGTGACAGTCTGTTTGCCCTGATAGAAGGACCCGATGCTGCGGCTCTCAGGCACCTTGGGCATGGCCCACTGCTGGGCGGCCGTGTCGGGCACCCAGGCCTTATTGTACACCTCCGACACCTCGTCCGGCGCCGCCTCCTTCGAGTAGTGGGCACCATAGCCCGTCTTGGTGCCGATCACGCTCGACATCGTCGGGTTAAACTCACCGAGCAGCGCATACTTCATCGGCCAGCCGCCCGCCGGCGAGCGCTCGACAAAGGGCCCGTGCAGGAACTTGATGTCATCGAGGCGATCATCAATGTCCGTCACGTCAGTCTCGTAATTCTTGCCCTCGTACCCAGTGTATCCCATCATGCCCTGGCCAGACGCATCCATCGCAGCCTCATACGCAGCGTCACCGTACGCGAAGTCAAAGCCCATCGAATCGGGCGCATGGAGCGACGCCTGCTGACGAGTCATCATTTTGCCAGCCGACATCTCCGCCATACCCGTGCTGTCCTCGACCTGCAACGTGGCACCATAGGCAAGAGCAAGATGAGACGGTGGGCAGTCGAGCGTCAAGATCGCCGAGGCTTGAGCTGGCACGTGTGGCGATTTGGCGAGGTTCAAATGGCTCAGACCGATACCTGGCGGAACTGGTAGGCATCGCCGCTGAACTTGGGGATATCGCGGCCCGCGCTCTCCATGGACACGTGGCCGCGCGCCGCAGCTGGGGGCATGGCGCACAGGGAGCTGGCACGAAAGAGGAGGAGCCAAAGTTCTTTTTGGAGAGAACCAAACTTCGTTTCCCCAGTTTCCCCACAGCTTTTTGCCATGTGGCGCGCGAGACGCGACGCGTAAGTTTCAATGGTTGTCCCGTCGGGGACGCTTTGAAGAGCGGCGCGTCGGTCCAGCTGCCGTCACTCCCGTCGGACCGAAAATCATCGAAATTCTCTCTGGTGCTGAGACTCGTTTACCACCTCGGAGGCCGAGCGAATCATGTGCACCGTGCAGTGCGCGCAATCGCGCCACCACTCTCGAGCGTGGTTCGCGAGAGGTGCTCGCGCCCCGCGGCGGCCACCAGGATGAGTTCCGCGGCACTAGGGTCCCATTGCGTCTCTGGGTGTGCACATTCGGCGGCCACTCGAGCCCTGCGGCGGCCGCCCTCGCGCTGTGCGAGGGGCTGCGGCGAGGAGCGTTGCCAGCACAAGTTTGCATCGAGGAACTCGTCGGCACTCGCGTCCCACGCTTGCACCAGCCGGTCGATGGCCGTCGGTGGCGACGACCAGAAGCACATGTCACCCGACTTGTTACCAGGTCGGGTCTCGTCGTCGCAGCCGCGCACGCAGGTCTCGCACCGGCCACGGCTGACGATGACTGGCCATGCAGCTGACGGCACGGTGCAAACCTGATTGATGGGTACCCCTCGGTAGCGCTCGCCCCTGCCCCGATTCTTGCGCGCATTCCGCCGCTGGTACAGGTCGGGCCGCACCCGAACGGCCACGTCATAGGGCGCCACGCGCCCGGACCGTTCCTCTCGCTGCCGTAGTCGAGCTGCTGCGGCCACGCCTTCGATGGCGCTACGCAGCCCTGCGAGGCTCACATGCGTCTCACGGTGCCGGCCTGCTGCAACAATCCACGTTTCGTTGGCGGATCGGCGAGACACCTGGCGCTCAACCTCGACTGCCATGGGCGCCAGTGCCGACGTCAATTGCTGCACGCACGGACGCGAGCTTTGGCCCAGGTTGGGCACATCCGACGGGTACCAGGTGTGCCACGTGGGCGTGTGCGCATGCAGTTCGTCCCATGTGTGCACAAAGAGGTCACACGAGGTGACAGCACGACACGCGGCGACGAGCGCCGCGAGCGGCGCAAAGTTGGAAGGACTGTCGCATAGGTTGCGCAAATGTCCAGACAACTGCAGTGCTACACGCACCTGACTCGTTCGCGTGGCCAAAGCTGCTGCGGTCGTCGGAACCCAAGACATTGCGTTTGTACTTTTCTCGCATCGGGGTGTGAATACGGCTGTTACCACCAAGAATGGTAGCGCACGCAGGAGTTTCTCCTCTCTGTGAGTGTCAGATAAACTGAAACTGAACCTTGAGGCATACACCAAGGGAACACCTGCAGTGCGACCGGCGGCAAAAGCCACGGGGCGCGCGGCGCGGGGGGTGCACGTAACAGCCGGCACGTAGAGCACACGCATGCACACCCGCACTGCTGCAGACGTGGGCCCCGCGGGGCGAGCATTGAAGCGGTCAGAGGCAGGTCAGAGGCGCGGACAGTGTCACGTCAAGCGTACTCGGCCTGCTTCGTGCCTTTGCTCTTGGACTGCTTCTCGAGTTGCTCGACCTTGGCGCGCACGTCGCTGAAATCGGGCGATTCCTCGACCTTATACTCGCGGTAGTGGCGGCGCTCGGCGAAGAGGTATTGCATGATCGTGTCGGCGAGCATCGAAGCTATGGGCATGAGCGCTAGCATCACAAAGATCTGGAGCATGATCATCTGGATGTCGACCTGAGCGCCCATGGCTTTGCTCCTCACGAGCAGCCGCAGCCCGCGTGCCTGATGCAGGTCACGGTACTCGATGCTCGGGTCCGCGGCGCGCCGATAGTAGTTTGCCCACTGCACGTAGAAGGGCACGCCGGGGGCTAGCTGGGTCACCTGGAGGTTGGGCAAGCAGTCGGCAGGCGCGAAGAGGTTGGGGCAGTCCCAGAAGAGCAAGAGCGAGAGCACGCCGCCGTCCGTCTGCGCCACATCCTGCCCCATGCCTGCGCGTTGCAGCACCTGCGCGAGCGTCCAGCGCACGCGCGCCTTGCCGTTCTCGGTGCTCAACTCGACGTTGCTGAGCTGCTGAAAGCCGACCACGCCAGTGAGCACAACCTCGAGCTCCACCTTGTCAATCTGCCCAATCTCCTGCAGCACCGTCTCGCCGACCGCCTCGAGCGCCGCCGCGTGCTGCGCGCTGAATGGGTCGTGCGGCGCTGTCGCCCCGGTGTACTGGCCATTCGAGCCGGGCGAGCACCACTGGTAGCGCTCGCACAGCTGGCCCTCGCACTTGCCAGGGGCGAGTGGCGGCTCGCGCCTGCAGTCCGAATCGGCCGAGCAGGGCTCGTCCGCGTTCGTGCAGTTGCCGCGCCGCTGTTCCGTCCAGGTGACCCATCGCGTCGGCAGGAAGAGCGCATCGCCCTCGGGGCCAACCTTCACCAGGCTCGCAATGTCAGCAGGCTCGATGAGGCCCTTGGTTTTGGTGTAGCCCGTACCTTCCAGCTTGATTCCTACCACGCCATTGGAGAACTCGACGGCCTTGTACCCCTTTTCGTAGTACAACCGCACGCCGATGACGTATGACATCACGATGGACGTGATGGCAAAGTACAGCATCCCGAGCTTCCGGTCGAGCAGCGTCACTTCCTTGTTGGTGCTGTACGTCCTGACCGGGGCCATGACGGTGTCGCAGCACGATTCGATCGCAGCCACCAGGCCTCCTCTATTGCGAGCATTCGGCGGAGCTGACATCGCGACAGCGCTGATGCCTTCGCGGGATCAGTCGTGACGGCTGCCTCCACAAAAGGGATTGGCCAAGAATTCCTCACGGCCGTACTCGGAACATCGGAACGAAAATGGAAGGGACGCAGGATTAGGTCATCCCCCGGGCTCCACCACTCCACAACACTTCCGTGATGGTTAAGTTTTCGGAGGCGCCCGTCGCAAACGCGGCCTCGTTCGCTCGCACGATGGCCCTCAAACTCAGCCATTGTGATGGCCCATTACTGCAGCACGCCGGCTCGGAGCCCGCGCCAATGTGCTCCGAATACATCACGATGAACACAGCGAGGTTTACGGTCGACGCGGAGAAGGGCTACTTTCCTGAGGAGACGTGCACACTCTTGCTCAACGTGTATGCCTCGTGCTGCGGTTGCGGTGGCATCCGTGCGTTGAGCGATGGCGTGAGCGATGACGTTGGCGACCTCGGCAGCGGTTCGCCCGAACGAGACTTCTTCGTCCCTGGCCTGCAGCCGCAGCAACCACCAACGCTTCCGTCAACGCTGCAGCCTCCACCTGTGCTGCCGTCTCCATATGCGCAAAGCCCTCCACCGCCGCGACTACCGCACCGCCCTCGCCACCCGCGCCCACCACACTCACCCTCGTCGACGCCACCCGCGGAACCCGCAGAGCCCATGCAGCCGTCCTCGCTGCCATCCACAGGTACAGACAGCGCTGGCCATGACGATGCGCCGCTGTGGCCGCCGCTGCCCTCGTCGCCGCCCTCGCCGTTGGCGCCCTCGCCGCCGTTGCCCTCGCCGTCGCAGCCGCCCTCGCTGCCGTTGCCGCCCTCGCCGCTGCCACCCTCGCCGCCGCCGCTCTCGCCGCCGCTGCCGCCGTCGCCGCCGCCGCCGTCACTACCGCCTCCGCTGCGGCCACCGCCTCAAGCGCCGCCGCCGCCACACCGCCTCCACCCGCCGCCAACGCCGCGGCCGACGCCGCCGCCAACGCCGCCACCTCCACCAATCGCGCGCCCACCCCCACCACATCCGCCGCAGCTGATGCACTTGTCCGCTGAGTGCCTGCACAAGAAGATCGAGCTGACCGGCGACGCGCCTCGGCGCATCGAAGATGCGAACGTGACGACGTGCGAGACGAGCTGCGTGCGAGAGTCCACGTGTCACTTTCTGCTCACGTCCATCGGCCAGCACGCTGCACGTAGTGCCTGCTGGCTCTATCCCATCAGCTACAACCATGCTGTGAACCGAGCGAGTGGGGTTCAAATGGCTGCGAACATCGTACCGTGTTCGAGCCATGATGCCAAATGGCAGGTGCGAACGCGCCACAGCAGTAGCAGCAGCACGGGCGGCACGCCTGGCGCGTACGACGACCTGACCTACGACGAGCCCCCCCCTCTCGGGAACACGGCCGACGACGACGAGCTGGTGGCATCGCCGCCCTCGCCCTCGCCGCCGTCGCCTCGCCGCCCACGGCTGCCGCCCCTCCCGCCCCTCGTGGTTTTCGGGGAGGGAGAGACGCCCGACACGGCGCCCGGCGCCGACGACGGCGTCGCCTCCGAGCCGTTGGACCCGAGCGTGCTTGATGGCGTGCCGCCGGAGCCCGAAGCCTCCAACGGCGCCGACGCCGACGGGCAAAACGCGAGCCCCTCGCCGGCGGCCGAAGAACTGGCTGGGAGCGACGTAGCTGAGAGCGACGCGGGAACACCCCCTTCGCCGCCAGCGCACGGCCGAGGCAAGGGCGGCGGCACCGGCGCCCGAGACGGCGCCCGAGGCAAGGGCAAGGGCGGTGGCGGCGGCGGTGGTACGGGTGCAGGTGAAGAGTTGGAGCCCGCGACGACGCCTTCCACGCAGTTGCTCGAGGCAGCGCGCTCCTGCGGAGACCTCTGCCGCTCCGCCGACGCCGTCGCGCTCCGCTTGTCAGAGACCGCGTGCAGTCGAATGAGCGACGTCATCGGGCGCGATGTGTGTGGCAGCCTCGACGGCCTCGTCGTCGGTGCGATGCCCATGCTGGCGCAGCCGGAGTGGGCGTGGGCACGGCAGCTGCAGCTGCCACTGCTGCTGCTGCTTGTGCTCCTTGCGCTCGCTCTCTGCTGCTGCTGCTGCTGCTGCTGCTGCCGACGCTGCTTCCGCCGCCTCTGCCGCTGCTGCTGCTCTGCCGCCGGGCTGGCGGGCAGCAGGCCCAACGGCGTCATGCCCCTATCCAATGGCAGCGGGCGCAAGTCACGCAAGGGCGTCGAGCTGCCCGAGGATGGAGGCTATTCCGTCTCGTTTGGCTCGGCGGACGGCGAGGAGGGTGGCGGCGGCGGCGACGGATTCCTCGGCGGGGGCGAGGGCACCTGGGCCACCTGGGGCGGCGGCGGCGAGCCAGATTTCATCTCGGCCAATTCGGGTGCACCCACATGGGGCGGGCTCGAGATGGTCGACATCCTCGTGGACGATGCGCCCCCTGTCTGCGCGGGCCCGGCCTCACAGGTGTGTTCCTATGAGGAGGTTGGCGATCCGAACGAATGCTCCTCGGACGACTTCGAGGTCCACTTCGAAGAGTCGCGAGGCTTGGGCGCGGCCGCGCGGCCGAGTGGAACGAAGCCTTTTGGCAGCAAGCCCTTTGGCAGCAAGCCCTTTGGCAGTAAGGCCTTCGGCAGCAAGGCCTTCGGTGCCCATTCCCCGCGCTCCTCCATAATGTCTGAGCGCGGCCGCTCGACCGCCATGAAAGCGGGCTCCGACGAGAAGAACTCGCTGCTCACCGAGCTCGTCGAGTAGCAGCGAAGAGTTGTCTTGTCTTGTCTTGTCTTGTCACAGTGTCAATGGTTTTCATCGAAGTCCATCGAAACGCCCAGTTTTGATGGTCTCGCGTTGTGTCAGGCGCGTCGTAATGGGCGTGTTCTCTTTCGAAAATCGCCCGTCCCTCAAGCCCCATCACCTTGGGACGGAAACATGGCACTTCCACCTCTCTGGGACGGGCTGTCGAGCGTCGACCACGAGGAGGAGGATATCCACGAAAGGAGCCACGAGGAACTTGTGGCCTCGAGGAACTGGACGCCGTCCAAGAAGAAGTCGAAGAAAGTCAAGGGTGCTCCATCGCGGGGAGATCTGACAGATCGCTCGAATGCGGGGGACTGCACGGCGCGCTCCTCGAATGGGGGCGATACAACAGCGCGCTCCACGCGGTCGACCGCGAGTGAATCGACGAGGACCGCAAAGCGAGTCGCCACAACCGCCGGGCGAGTAGCCAAGGCGTCTCGTGCGAGCAAGCATGAGAGCGACAAGGACTTGCTGGCGCCTCCTCCGAAGAGCAAGTTGGTCTTGGCTGCGCTGCGCGCCGACGTCGAGGGCTCTGGGCTTGGACTGCTGGCCGACATGCCAGATAGCGTGCAAGAGGCGCTGCTGGGGCGCCCATCGCCGACATCGACTGGCAACGGCACGGCGCGCATGGCTGCCAAGTTGGCCTCGAAGAAGTTGGCCAAGTTGCCGCACGGCCAGAAATTGGCGGTCAATAAGTTGCCCGGTGCCAAGGGTAGCGGCAGCGGAGCGGACTCGACGGACGCCAACGAGAACGATGGGAGCAGCACGAGTCGCTCGAGCCGCTCGACAAAGGGCGGCGGTGGCAGCACCAATCGATCGAAGAATCGACGCGCTCGAGAAAAGGAGCAGCGCGACCAGCTGCAACGGTACAAGGAGCTCGTGGCCGCGTACGCGCGCACGCAGGCGCGCGCGCTGGGCAGCGGCGGCGGCGGTAAGGGTGGTGTCGAGGAGGACGTGCCCGCGGACGAAGCGTTCGAAGACGATCAGGCAATCCTCGAGCGGGCGGACCGTCTGTCAGTCTCCAAGGGCGGCACACCGCGGGTGGTCTCCGCGCGCGAGGCTGCTGTGCTCTCCGCGCGCGAGGCGGCACAGGTGGTCGCGCAGGCGGTGGTCTCCGCGCGCGAGGCTGCACTTGAGGCCCTTGATGGAGACCTGAGCCTCGGCTGCCTCAGCCTCAGCGGCCTCAGCCCTGGAGGCCCCAGGCCCGGTGGCCTCAGCCCCGGTGGCCTTAGCGTCGATCGTCTCAGCTCCGGCGAGCGTGCCTTGCTGGCGGCGCCTGCAAATCTTATTAGACCGGCAATGGACCGGAACCACCTTGACAGGCGACCTATGCGAGATTTGGGGCGAGATTTGGGGCGAGATTCGGCTACGAGCATCGAGGCTAGTGGTCTCAGCTTTGGGGGCGCGGAGGCCAGCCAAGCTGCCGCTGCCAAGACGCCTCCTCCAGACAACTTTGCCCTTCCACCCGCCATTACGCCCACGCCATGCGTTGCGTCCAAGCCGGCGGAACGCAACCAGAGCGCTTCGTTGTTGCTGGGCGGGAGCGCGCCGAAGGGCAAGGACGATGCACACCCGGCTGTGCTCGCCGACGTGCGGCCGCCGTCCCTGCCGGAGGCGCCACCGGCCGCACTACCCCGTCAGTCGAAGAGCTCGTACATCAAAGAGCTCGTCACGACCACGGTCACGCCCATCTCGACGCCCATCCGTAGCCCCGAAGCGGTTGCGATCGGCGCCACCGCCGCCTCAAGCGCTTCCTCAGGCTCCCCGACGTCGAGCCTCAACATTCAGGAGCTGCTTGCCCAGCATAAGAATAAACTCGACTCGCGTCAGAATACCAAGGCGAACGCCGATCGGACGGTGCTTCAGGCGCCCATGCCCATGGCCATGGCCACGGGCGCGGCGGCGCCCGCTGCGGCGCCCCCCACAGCCCAAGTGGCCGTTCGCCACAAGGTAGACCCACGGCAACACGGCAACAGCACCAAAGAGATGGCCACGGCCCTCTCGCACGCGCGGCGACAACGTGAGGAGCTCGTGGCTGCAACGGTCAAAAAGGGCATGGTCGCAATCCAGGCGCAGCTGGGAAACGCGGCGGCGGGAGGCCTCTCGACCATCAAGGCCAATGTAGGGGCGTCCAAGCTCGCTGCCGAAGCTAGAGACAAGTCGGTCATCACGTCCACTAAGCGCGTCGTCAAGGGCGCAGTGGACGAGAACGAGGTCAAGCGCGTCGTTGTCAAGAGCGCCGCCCACCGTGCCTCGAGTGCGGGCTCGCAACAGGGCTCGACGCAGGGCTCGGCGCAGGGCTCGACGCAGGGCTCGACGCAGGGCTCGACGCAGGGCTCGGGCTCGCTGCCTAAGGAGGAGGAGGAGGAGGAGGAGGCACCGGAGAAGCCGCAGCTTACCAAGGAGGAGTTGAACGAGTACTATTCCAACTTCGAGAAGCAGCGCCAACGCTCGTTTGAACAGCTCTTTCGCGAGCAGGTGATTGACGTTGATGGCTGTTGATGGCCTCTGAGTGCCCGTGAGTGCAATTGAGTGCCACTCTGACGTCCGCCGCCCTGCCGCGAGCAGCCCTCGTCGCCGACGCTGCTTCCATCGACGGCGAGCGTCCTCGGAGAGCGACAGCCTGTCGTCGCCGTCAATGCTGCGCGCTCCGATGCTGACCTTATCGGGACGCTTGATGAACGCATCTCTCCCGTCGTCACGACAATATCAACGGGATGGCGCTTCGAGCGCGTCAAGGCAGCATGAGAGATCTTTAGTTTCGTGCAAGGCGATGTGCATGGCGCGGTGCGCTTATCGCACGGCTCAGGCTGAACGCTGATCGATCAAGATTGAGTCCGTGTCTGAGAGAGAGCAGGGGGAGCGGCTCGTCGGGCAGCTGTCGTCCGGGCGGCCGCGCTTGACACCAGCGCTGGCGATGGCAGCCGGCACGCTCGCATAGATTCTATGAATGGGGCTTTCTTGGTTGCATGGCCCGGCCATGGGTGTCGCCGCGCGGCTCGACCGCGCCGCCGGCGGAGTGCGACGGCATATCATTCGAGCATGTCACGCGACATGTCTGCACGTTCGGTTAAAAATTAGTATCGTTACCGCTTTGCGCTTAGCGAACCCGAACGTAGTTGGTCGGACACAACCGTGCTCAACTACAAGCTCTCAAAGTAGGCGACGGGTAGGCGACGGGGTACGTGTACCTCGGTGCACGGTGGTTGTGCCGCGACGACGCGCGCGACGGCAGGTTGAGCTTGAGGTTCCAGGTAGCCGACGAACAGCACCCTCCACCCAGGACCCAGCGCGACCGGACGTGCCACGTCGGGCCTCGTGGCGATGTGCCCAGCTGGCGCCTGTGACGCCTGTGGATTTAGCCCTCTGACCTCTGTCCCACCTCACTTAACACCTCTCTCCTCAGTCTGTGTGGCACCTCTTCGAAAGCGTACTGTAGTCCTTGGCCAAGACGCAAGAGGTGCGACCCTCATGATGGCCGAGGAGATATCCGCGGTTTTCCGCGCTTGAAAGGTGAATGCTGATTCGCACGTTGTGTCCTCCTAGCAACGAAGTTCCAAGATCCATTAGCGGTCAGTCAGAGCCTTCGAGACCGTGTCGCGCGTTTGTCGCGCGAGCTGCCGAGCTCCTGCGTCGTGGACCTAGATCTGGAGGCATACGTGCCACGTCATCGTCTACATCCGAGCCGCCGATTCGGAGCGACGACGCTGTAACGACGCTGCTGCTGCCGATATCCTGTAGATATCCTGAGATGTCGCATGAGCCATGTAGAGCCATGGTCTTGAGCAAAGAGATTCGGTCTTGCAACTGCTCCATCTCTTCGAGTGCCGCCTGCAGCTCCTTCGAGTGTTCCATTTGCCGAGCCTGTTCCGACCGTGCGGCCCTTGGTGTGGTGAAGCTATTCGACGGCGAAGATACTTCACTCCCATCGCCGTCGCTGAGCTGAATAGGCGTCGTGCTCCATGCCACCGTGCTGTCACTTTCGCCATTCTGCCCAACTCTTGACTTTTGCCCGAATCTGAGACGATTCTCCACGGGATGCGGTGAAGTACGTGTCCATGCTGAACGAGGGCTTCGCGGTGAACGAGAATGAGGGCTTGCGCCGCCGAGAGAGCTGGTCGAGCTGCTCGCTGAAGTTGCCCGCTTCAACTCATACTGTTCCTTTCGTAGCAGATCAGTAAAAATCATCGCTGCGTGTGCCGTGCCTCGCTCGATGATCCTCGGAGCACGGCTCATGGTGGTTGAGACGACGAACGAATCCACATGGGGCGGCCCTCCAGCTGGCATTCCAAAGCAGCAAGCGGCGACCAGTCGCAGACGTGGTGCGGGTTAGTGCCGGAGCTGCCCGGCAGCGAATTTTTTATATTTGCGTCACTCTGCTTCAGTCGTGATCGGAGAAAACTAGAAAGTGTTTAATTTCGTCGGCCCTTTTTCTAAGAATACATTAATTTCGTCGGCCCTTTTTTTCTAAGAATACATTTTATGCAGAGTTTTCATAATAGTGTCGCCGCGGCGGATGACGGTTAGCACGGTAGTGCGGCACCGGTTTCTTTCGAGAAGTCTTCACACCCTTCACGAGACACACAACATTTCATACAGTATACCGCTCGCGGGTCGCGGGTGCGATGTAACCACATTCTTCTACATTCTTCCACATCGCCACGTCACCCCTCATTCTTCCTTTCTTCGGCGTGGCACTTCTGCCTCGCCGCTGTCGCCGCGCACATCGCGGCGACGGTATCGAAGGGCCCGCGCGAGGCGACACGCGGCCGCCTCGCCACGCGGCTAAGTCATCTCAGACATCACGCAATACGTCAACCGGAACCGCAACGCGCAAGGTCCAAGCACTCGTGACTCGAAGCACGGGCCTTAGCACGGGCGGTCATTCACGAAAACTCCGACCGGACGGTCCGAAGGAACTAAGCGTGCTGCGTGTATTTCAAAGGTCCGTTAAAGAACGTCGAAACGAAAACAATCATCGACGCATCCAACATCAATCATGCACACACCGTGACTTCAAATATCTTGGTCTCACTCTCATGTTTTGGTCTCACTCTCGCAGCGATGCGTTCACTCCGCAGGCGGCGCACGCGCAGCCTCTGGTGCCGCGGCCGCAGCCGCTGGTGCCTCGGCCGGAGCCGCTGGTACATCGGCCGGAGCCGCTGGTGCCTCGGCCGCATCCGCTGGTGCCTCGGCCGCAGCCGCTGTTACATCGGCCGGAGCCGCTGGTGCCTCGGCCGCAGCCGCTGGCGCCTCGGCCGCATCGACCGCTGGTGCCTCGACCGCATCCGTTGGTACATCGGCCGCAGCCGCTGGCGCCTCAGCCGGAGCCGCTGGTGCATCGGCCGCATCCGCTGGTGCCGCGGCCGCAGCCGCTGGTGCCTCGGCCGCAGCCGCTGGTGCATCGGCCGGAGCCGCTGGTGCCTCGGCCGCATCTGCTGGTGCCTCGGCCGCATCCGCTGGTGCCTCGGCCGCATCCGTTGGTACATCGGCCGGAGCCGCTGGTGCCTCGGCCGCGTCTGCTGGTGCCTCAGTCGCAGCCGCTGGTGCCCCGGCCACATCCGTTGGTGCCGCGGGCGCAGCCGCTGGTGCATCGGCCGCATCCGCTGGTGCCTCGACCGCATCCGTTGGTACATCGGCCGCATTCGCTGGCGTATCAGCCGCAGCCGCTGGTGCCTCGGCAGCATCCGTTGGTGCCGCGGCCGCAGCCTCTGGTGCCTCAGCCGCAGCCGCTGGTACATCGGCCGGAGCCGCTGGTGCCTCGGCCGCATCCGCTGGCGCCTCGGCCGCATCCGCTGGTGCCTCGGCCGCATCCGTTGGTACATCGGCCGGAGCCGCTGGTGCCTCGGCCGCATCTGCTGGTGCCTCAGCCGCAGCCGCTGGTGCCTCGGCCGCAGCCGTTGGTGCCGCGGGCGCAGCCGCTGGTGCCTCGGCCGCAGCCGTTGGTGCCGCGGGCGCAGCCGCTGGTGCCTCGGCCGCAGCCGTTGGTGCCGCGGGCGCAGCCGCTGGTGCATCGGCCGCATCCGCTGGTGCCTCAGCCGCATCTGCTGGTGCCTCAGCCGCAGCCGCTGGTGCCCCAGCAGCAGACACTGGCGCCTCTGCAGCAGCCGATGGTGCCTCAGCCGGAGCCGCTGGTTCCTCAGCCGGAGCCGCAGGTGCCTCGACAGCAGCCACAGGTGCCTCGGCCGTAGCCGCTGGTGCCTCGGCCGCAGCCGTAGATGCCTCGGCAACAGCCGCTGATACATAGGCAGCAGCAGCTGGTGTTTCGGCAGCTCTGTCGTCGCCCTCGACGCCCGTGTTGTCGGCGCGCGACTTCTCCTTCGCCTCCTTCTTCTTCTTGTCGGCGAGGGCCTTCTGCGCCGCTTTGACGCCCTTCTCACTCAGCGCCGCCTTCA
>PJAB01001530.1:0-13867 GCA_002887195.1 Chrysochromulina parva
AATGTAACAGGGCATTTAAGATACATTTGAGATACATCAGGATACATGAGGGATACATGTATCCTTCAGGATACACGCAGGATACATCACAATACATCAGGATACGTATCCTGATAACAAACCCCCCCAAACTCGATAACAAACCCCCCCTGACCCCGCTCGGATCGACTCGGCGCGCGAATCCGTGTACCTAACTACCTATTTTCGCCTTCTGGCTTTCGCGTGCGTATGGTATGCCTACGAGCTACGTCCAACGTCGGGCGGGGCGGCCCGCTATGGATGCGAGCGGGCCTGGTCCCGCCGGACCGATTTTGCATGTAAATTAACGAATAATAATAAGATCCGTGTCACGCGTGATATATGGGAGGAGAAAACATCTAACATGAAGAAAACTGGAGTAGTATACCGTCCTGTCCGAGTCAGACACCGCTGAAAGAGACCTCGGACGCCGAAACAGTACTCTCTGCAGGTCAGTGACGATCGTGTTCAGCACCCTTGTGTCTAGGGTTCGACCTACCTTCGGTGCGGTGTCCCCGCAGGCACAGCGAGACCGACGTCGCTGCACGCTTTGGCCATCGCTTGCTCAAGATCTTCGATGAGATCCTTCTCGTCTTCGATGCCGGCGGAAAGGCGAACCAGGTCGTCAGGCAGCCCGCGCGCCTGTCGAACTTCCCTCGGAATCGATGCATGAGACATGAAGCACGGCAGCGAGACGAGCGATGAGGTGGAGCCAAAGGAGACGGTCACTTTGAAGAGCTTGAGGTGCTCTGACAGGGCACGCGAAAGATCGACGTTGCCCGTCTCGAAGGAGAGGAGCGAGCCGCCACCTGCCGCCTGCCGGGCGTGCAGCGCGTAGTTAGGGTGCGACGTGAGGCCTGCGTAGTGCACTCGCTTCACAGCGGGATGTTTCTCGAGCCATAGGGCCATCGCCAGACAATTGGCCTGCTGCCTCTCCATGCGCAGCGACATCGTCTTGAGGCCGCGCAGGCATAGCCAGCAGTCGAAGGGCGAGAGGCCAGCACCCTCTGCGTTCTGGAGGAAGTAGACCTTCTTGGCGAGCTCCTCACTCGCGACGGAGAGAATGCCCGCAGTCACGTCGGAGTGGCCGGAGATGAACTTGGTGGCGGAGGTCATCGATATATCGCAACCGAGCGCGAGCGGCTGCTGGAAGATGGGCGCCATGATCGAGTTGTCGACCATCGAAATCGCGCCGGCGCTGCGCGCCATCGTCGCGATCGCTGCAATATCGACAATCTGCATGCGAGGGTTGGTTGGGCTCTCCATCCACACAAGTTTCGTATGCGGCGTGATCGCGCGGCGCACGGCCTCGCGGTCACACATATCGACATTACTCACGGCCACGCCCGAGGCAGGAGCCACGTTGGCGAGCAGTCGCGACGTGCCGCCGTAGATGTCGTCGCCTGTGACGATGTGGCCGCCAGCAGGCACGAGGCGCATGGCGACGGCGAGCGCGGCCATGCCAGAGGTGAAGGCAAATGACCGGTGGGCGCCCTCGAGGTCGGCCATTTGAGTCTCAAGCTGCTGACGAGTCGGATTGCCGCTGCGCGTGTAGTCGAACTCGCCACCCTCCATCACGCCTGGAAGCTCAAAGGTCGCCGTCTGGTAGAGCACTGGCGAAGATGCATTATACGGATCGCCCTTGCCCTTGCCCTTGGGGTGGCACAGTCGGGTCGCGAGGCCGTAATTTGACTTGGAGGCCGTACTGAGTCCGCGGACAACTCCTGTGCGCCGCAGGAGCATTTTGCGACCCCTTTCGTCGGAGAGCACGTGCACCTTCGGAGAACATAATAAGGATAGAAGCCGGATCGAGATTCAACAACATGAACATAACGGATGGGGTTCTCTCGCAAGACTGACGTGACATGTTATGCATCTCATCAAGGGGGGCAATCTCGGCATGCGCGCGCTCTCGTACGGCGGCGACGTCGGCCTGCGCGCATGGCCGCCACTTGTAAAAACGCCGCAGCTTCGACGCGTCGGATGGCCAAGTGCCCAGCAGGAGAGTGAGGACACATTCGATATGCTTGATGCATTGCTTGGCAAAGATGTCGATATTCCACCAGCAGCCCCTCGTCGCTATCCACCTTCGCCTCCTTCCAAACCGCTTCGGCCACCCGTCGAAGCGAAACGCGAAGAAATGCGGGCAGCGCTGCAAGAATTCATCGGCGCTGGCAAAGCTGCTTCCAGCGAGAAGGTGAAAAATGGTGGGCTCGATCTTGTGCAACTGCCGCCAGCAGCGCCCGAAACCGGGTTTGACTGGGCAACGGGCTTGACTGGGCAAGCAGAAACAGCCTATCGAGTCGGGGACCCCTATCCGAGCGCCGCCGTCATTCGGGCACAAGGGCCATTGAGCGGCGACTTGCCGCCGCCGCCCTCGCTGCCGCCGCCCTCGCCTCCGCCGCCCTCGCCGCCGCCGCCGCTCGTGGCACAGCAAACGTCGACAGCAGCACTGCCTGCACCTACACCGGCGCCAGCGACGAGGCCCGTTGTCACGCCGCCGATCGTGCCTGAGCCTGTCCCCACGTCGCCACCTGCGCCGTCTTTCGCCACCGCTCCGTCGCCGCCGCCGTATCCTCGACCGGAGGAGGTGAAGGTGAGCGAGGTGGCCGACATCTTCGACATATTCCCCTCCTTGTTGGACGGAACCGACCCCACTGTGCCCGCTGAGGACATGGATGAGTCGCCTGCCTTCGGAGCGGCCTCGCCGCAGCCGCCACTCGGGGCGCTCTCTGCGATGCCAACTCGACCGCCACCGAGCAGCTCAGAAGCTCTCCCCGTGCCTACTCTGATGCACTCGCCTGTACTGCAGCTCGTGCTGTGCGCGGCTGGCTACCTCGCCCACGTGTGCATCCTCTCTCGGCGCAGCATCGTCGTGGGCAAGCTCGCGTTGGGCTGGGATACACTTGCGGGATGCGCCGTGCTGCTCGCGGCGATGACTCGACGTGTGCGTCTGCACAAGCCTCCAGTGCCGCCCTGGCTCATCGGGCGTGCGGCCGAGGACGCGACGGCGTGCGCCAACTTTGCAAGTGAGCCCCGCGGCGAGCGTATCAAGCTGCTCAGCACGGTCGCGCTGCTGCTGTGCGCACCGTTTCTCTTCTCCTTCGCGGCGCCGCTCGTCGAGGCATTGGTCTCGCTTCTCGTGCTCCTGGGGCTGCCCCTCACGCGCGCGCGCACTCTCTCGGTGCGACTACTCCTTGAGCAGACGATTCTCAACCTGGGCCTCTTCCAGCTCGTGCGCATGCGCCACCCGGGCTTCTTCTCCCATAAGTGGGTACGGTGGCGGTGGCAAGCGCCCTGGATCGCGGAGGTCCTTGGCGGTTACGCGGCCTCCGTCGCCCTCTTCAATCTCATTGAGCCACTCAACCAGGCGCTGCTTCCGGGGCTGGCGTACAAGCCTGAGGGTCTCGTCGCGCAGCTCGCGAACCCGACAGACCGATCCGCCGCCTCTCTACTGCTTGCCGCGATTGCGCCGTGCCTGGGCGCCCCCATCTTTGAAGAGTTGCAGTCGCGCGCCTTCATCCTACAGGCGCTCACCGCAGCGATGCCCATCGGCGGCGCGCTCCTCGTCTCGGGCATCCTCTTCGGGGCGCAGCACTTGCAGATCGGGCTGCTGCTGCCACTCTCGGTCACCGGATTCTTTTGGGGCGTGCTCTACGTGAACTCGCGTAACCTGCTCGTACCGGTATTCATCCACGCTCTCTGGAACGGCCGCATCTTCCTCGGCTCGTACCTGGGCCTGTGAGAGCGACCGGGTTCCGGTTGTTAGGTCGAGGGCACGCTGCCGAACACTGCGGAAGGGAGGGGATGCTACCAGTGGCCATGCGGTTCGAGCTTCGGTTGCACAAGCATCAGCACAAGCACACCAATTGGCCGCGTCCGCGACGCCGAGCACCGCATCACGCACGCGGAATCGCACAGCTCCCATGTGATGAATGTTTAGGACCGCGCGACCGCCGCTTTTCGCACACCGACCGGGCCGCGAGGGGGTGTGAGGCCGCTGTCGGCACCCAGCCGGTCCCGGCGTGTTCGCGAATCGCGACGTCGGGTCGACGCTCCACAGCAGTCGAGAGGAGGGTCACGTGTCCGCCGTCGGTTGTATCTCGTTACCGTCGCGCACCGCGGGACCGCCAGACCTTCGCACCCTCCGTCGGCGGCGGACGGCTCGGCACAGGGGACCTCGCCCCCCGGGCGCCCGGGTAACGTAACCGGGCGCGCCCGCCGGCGCGGCGGAGTTACGTACGGTATATAGACCCGCCGCGCAGCGGGGATCAAAACTTGTGTATCGACGACGAAAAATCGTATGAAGTAATTTTGGCTCTTCTGCAAACCGTGTTACGTAAACGTGGCTCTGCCAGGCTGGCCCGTCGACCCTAGGTGACCCTAGTGTAACCTCAAGCTATCTTTCGGTGCACTTACCAGCGGAAGAGGGCGCACAGCAAATGCTTCCTCGTCCTCTTCGTCGAAGTCCGCAGGCCGCTTGACAGATGCTGCCGGCGGTTTGCTGCGCGGCTCGTTGCATGCGCTGCACCGCGCAGCGCCTTCCACGTTGGCGAGCGTGCACGCTGGGCAGAACCAACATCGAGGTGTCTGCACTGCTGTCCGTGCTGTCGAGCACGCCCCGCACACGTTGCCGGAGGCGTTCTCAAACGTGCACGCGGTGCAGCTCCAGCTGCTCATGGCAGGCGCCTGGGCCTTGGGAGCGGCGCGCTGTAGGGGCTTGCGCGTGGTGGCTGCTGCAGCCTTCGCCTCTCGCTTGGGCAAACCGCCGGACTTGAGCATGGCGATGGCCGCCTGACGCAGCTCGTCGTTGGCGCGGCCGCCCTTTAGAACCGCAAGGCAGCGGCGCTGGACATGGTTGAGCTGCGAAGAGTCGAGAAGCTCATAAGCGGAGAAGTCTAAAGTCTCGTCCATGCTGCTCGCCCAGCGCAGACGGGAAGAGTTGATTTCTTTCCCGCTTTGTGATGAGTTCACGAGTCGAGCAGGAACATTGATGGAAATTCGTTTTGCCACCGAACACCAGGCCTCACCGAATCGCCTGCGACGGCGGTCGAGTTTTTGTGACGCCCACGACGACGCCTTTTCGACGCCGAAAAAGCGCCCCGCACACGTGCCCAACGAGCTCTGTCCTTGACGTTCGCGGTAAGCTCCCGCTCGCCGTCGCTAGCAATTTGGCATTGTAAATGCGCGTCATCGCAGCAACTGAGACCGTGCTCTCAAATTTTGAGGTGAAGAGGCTGCTCGAGCGGCAGCAGCAGGAGCAATTGCGCGAGGAAGAGGCACTGCCGCTTCCGGGAGCGCGCCGAGGCGAGGCGGCTGGCTCGACGGCGTGGCAATCGCGGCAGCAGGCGGCCCTGATTTCGGAGCAGGTGCTCACGTATCTTGGCGGCACCTGCTGCGCTGCGGAGACAGAGAAGCGCCTCGCCGCCTTTCTGACAGCGGTTGCGCCCTTCAAGCTCATGCAGGGCGAGATCCTTTCACTCATCAACATCCAGCCACGCTCGAGGGCCGTTATATCCACGCTCGTCGAGGAGTATGAGGAGCGCTTGACGGAGGAGCAGACATTCCAATTACTACAGCTTTGCCAGCAGCTCACGCAGGACGAGAGCGTCATTTCTGAGGAGCCCAGCGGTCGTACGAGTAGGAACTAGAGTTACACCGTCCATTGACCAGAAAGAAAACTACGCCCTTTCGAGGATGACTTTCTCTTTCCTGCGACCGATCCGTGAACTGATCCGTGGCCCAAGTTTTGCCGCGCGTGACGCTGCCATGTCGATTTGCGCCGTCTCCAGGCTGCGCCGGGCGGCCTCTTGGGTCGCTCCACAAGACGGCTTCACGCCTGTCGTGACTGACGAGGGCAGCGACTTCGTTGCTGCACGGCTCGCCGCACATCGTTGCTGCAGCCAGCAACTCCAGGCGCAAGTTGCGGCAGCGCTCCGTGGCCTCAACGAGACTGAGCTCGAGAAGGTCGCAGGGTTCCTGCGTGAGGCGACACGGCGGCTGCAGCGCGCGTGGGCACACGATGCAGCACCTCCGTACGTCGAAGTCCCCGCCGCAATTGTCCACACGGGCTGCAACTCGGCCGACCTGCCGCTGGTGCTCAAGCAGCTTCAGCGCAGCATGCGTGTCGACTGCTCGCCACATGTCGCCGTACTGCACAGCAAAGACTGCACCTCTCTGCTCGCGGCGACGCGCTCGCTCGTCTCGCAGCTCATCGGCAACACGGCCCGCATCGCGCCCGGCTGCTCGTTCGACCTCGATGTGCTAGCCGGCTGGCACACCGACCTGTGCGCTGGCCGTGTTGCGGCACGCGCGCGGCAGGCGATGGGTGCCGCGCTGCGCGATGAGGTGCACGAACAGAGTGCTGCATGGACGCCGTTGGTGGTCATCATCGAGGATGCAGAGCACTTTGGCGCCGAGACGCTCAATGATCTGATCTACGCATGCGCTTCGGTGCGCTCGGCTGACGGAGCACCCCTTCCGCTCTGCTTCGTGTTCGCCCTCTCGTCGGGGGTGGCGGCGCTGCACCGGCTGCTGCACCGTTCCTCGCTCATCCTGCTACGCGGCATGCGCTTTGCCCTCGCGAGCACTGAGCGCACGCTCGACCAGATCATAGCACGGCTGTTGTGCTCACCGATGCTTCCCCAATTGGGTGCCGCGGCGTACGCGTCGCTCCTCGACGCGATCTCCGAGCAGCATGGGTCGACGACGGCTTTCGTGCGTCAGCTCGACTGGCTGCTGCTGCGTCACTTCCGCACGCACCTGCTCGCGTTCTTGGTGCCTCTCGAACCATACGTGCCCCCGCAGCGCGGCTCTTCGGCCGTCCGCAGCGCCAAGGAGTGCCTGGGGGGGTTGCTCGATGCCCTCGGGCCAGCGCAGCTGCGTGCGCTGCTCGCGCTGCCCTCGGTGAGCGCGGCGCTGCCGGCGAGCAGCAGCGGGAGCCGGACCGAGCGCGAGGACTTGCTGCGCGAGGCGCTGCCGCGATGGCTGTGCGAGATCGTTAGCGCCCGCCGATGCCGCGCCGCGAGTGTCGCGTGTGCGCTCGCTCTCCTCGCCCTCGCCTTCCCGGGCGCCAACCGTACGGTCACGGCGCCTCGGCAGCTCTACCTCGAGCTGCTGCTCGGGCCCGCCCATCGCACGCTCGAACTGCAGGGCGCGCGGCGCACGGCCCTGCAGCTCGCACTCGACAAATGCCGCGAGCGAGTGAGCGGTGCGGATGCGCTTTCCAAAGCGAGCCTCCGAGCGCTCCTCGTGCGCTGTGGCGCGCAGCTCCGGCAGACGGCCGCAGAGCTGCCCGCCCCTTCTCAGGGAGCGGCTGCGCCGCTCGACGGTGTTCTCGCCGAGCTCGACGGGCTGCTGGCGGAGGCAGATGCGCCGTCTCGGGCAGATGCGCCGACGTCCGTGCTCGCCGCCGCCGCGGGCTCGAGCACGGCTGCAACTTCTGGGACGGCGGTCGCGAGCTCATCGGGCGAGTCCCACACCGCCGTCGAGTCGAGCGCCACGTCCGCCGCAGCCCCCGCTGCTCTCGGCAGTAAACGGCCAGCTGTGAATCGGCAGCCGTCCGGAGCTGTGAATCAGCAGCCGTCCGGAGCTGTGAATCGCGGAGCTGAGGGCGTTGCCAAGCGGCGACGGATGGCGCTCGGCGCGGCAGCCGCTGTCGCCGCGGCCCGGCCAAGTGGCAGTGCTGGAAGCGGCGGCGCTAGCGGAGGGGAAGGATTGCGGTATGGGCTTCGGGTGGCCATGTGGTTCGAGCGGCTGCTGCGCGAGCACGCTGATCGGCCGTCCACGATGCCGCTGCATGAGATCTGGCAATGTGATGCGGAGGCAACGGGCGGTGCGGCATCTGCGGCGACAGTGGCATCAGCGGCGACGTCGGCAGCTGGCACAATTGCATTGCCCGGATCTACGGCAGACGGGCTTGCTCATGTCTTTGGCGCCGTGCCTCAGCGCGCCCTCGAGGAACACATGAAGGCCATTATTGCTGAGGCACGCCGTTTGCACAAGCCAGCCGCTGGGCCGGCCTGTGCCGCCGTAGAGAAGGGTGTGCCACTCCGTTCGTTTTCGCCTCGGGGACACGCGTCGACCGATGAGCGTGCGGCTGCCGAGCGCCAGGCTGCCGAGAGGCGAGCTGCCGAGGCCAAAGCGGAGCAGCGCCGGCCCGGCAAGAGCGGTGCCGTCGTCACTCCTAAGGCACCCCTACCCAGCGGCTGGTCGACAGCGCTGGCTTCGGAAGTGCTCATGGAATTCCCTGGCCGCAAGGTGTGCGCCGTCGAGTGGTTCACCGCCTTCCAATCAAATGGTCTTGCCAAGCGCTCGGGCGAGGACGCCGAACGGCTGCTTGCACGCTTCGTCGTGGCTACCAACGATCTGCAAATGCTGGGCTTCGTCTCACCAAGCAAACGGCCCCGCGGTACGTTCGAGAAGCGGGTGCACAGCGGTTGAGGGGCCTCGCCGATAAGCATCACAGGTAACCGAGCGAGGGCCGTGCAAGCATGCATGCATGAATCACGGCAGTTGGTGCCCTCGGCAGATAGCATGCTTCTCCGCTCCGCACCCACATACGTCAACAGGGCAACAGCGAACGACTTTCTTATGATTGATGCATGTCGCACGCGACGTCGATGATGACGATTTCATGGGAAGTACCAAGGTAGTACCCCTTCCCGCCAGGTGTGCGACCGTAAAAACAGCACAGGTTGAAGGCGCTTTTGGTGACCTCAGAGTGTGGACATGTAGAGACACGCGTGGGGTAATCGACTTGTTAGAACGCGTCCCTCACGTCAAGTTGCGTAGTTGCCGCTCTCGGCACTTTTCGGCGCGAAATCCCGATCGCCATCGTTCACGCGCGCGGCGGCGCGTGTTGGCATGCGCGCTCTCGGCGGCGATGAGAGCGACGATGACCAGGAGATGAAGAAGGCCTTCTTCCAGGAGCTCGAGGCACGACACGGCCGGCAGCTCACATACGAAGATCTACAGGAGTGGGAGACGAAGTTGGATCAAGGCAGTAGCAATAGCGAGGATGAGGCTGAGGACGAGGACGACGATGCAATCCTTGGCTCGCATGCACACCCGAGCATGCCACGCTCGAAGCCACTGCCCGCGGGTGGGTGGCTGACACCATCGTCACCGATGCTTGGGCTAGGTCTTTCGACAGCGGCGGCCGCTGACGCATGGCTCCACCCAACTGGTACACGCAATGGCAGCAGCGGCATCGCGGACATCGAGAGTCGAAAATCGCAAGATTCCATGCCGGCGTGGTGCGATGAGGAGCTCGACTGCGTCGTAACCGAGTCGCTCGTGAATCGCTCGTACTCCTGGCGAAGCACGAGATGTGCTGCGGAGTCAGCGCCGGGCACAGAAGAGTCGCTTGACAACCCGCTGGTGCAGCGTTCCCTCGACTATGGCGCTTCGACGCTGTCGAGAGCCGCCTTGGACGACGGCAGACTACCATTTTGGCACATCGCGACGCCAGAGAATGCGGGCGCCTCGGCCGATACGAGCAGCTCCTCGAGCTACGCGAGCGGATCCTCGATGTCTGGTGACGATCTTGACGGTTCGATGACATGGCGCCGCAGCGCGGAGGGTGGCGACGTGCCGGTCGCGCATGCAGCGGAGCCGTGGAGTCCGCCGGCTGGCGCCATCCCGCTGACTGCTCCGCAAGAGGCTGTTTCACCAGAAGGGTTCGTCACTGCGCCCACGTCAGCGCTGATGCTCCCTCCAGCGATGTTCTCTGTGCATCCCGACAGCCTGTCGGCCGATCCTGCAGTCGCCACCTCCTCCTCCTCTGCGGCCGATGTGGCACCTGGCGTTGCCTTTCTCTCAACGGGAGCTGCGGCCATAGCCCCTCCGTCGCCGCCAACGCCCAGCCCCTCCCATCCAGCCCCTGCGCGCTTCGCGCCTCCGCTGCCGCCGCCTCCCGTGCCTCCGGTCACGTCTCTCTTCTCCGCGCATCCTCCGCTGCCCGCCTCGCTCCTGGCTCCTCCCGCCCCCACAGCCCGCCACGCGAGTGCAGCCGCGAGTGCAGCCGCGAGTGCAGCGGCGACTGCAGCAGCAGCGACTGCAGCATCCAAGGCTTTGCGGGAGGCGAACGCACCCGGCGCTGCGCCCGACGCTCGCGCTCGCACTGCTGAAAAGGGTTGCGACTCAAAGATGCTCGCACAGCGCGAGAAGACGCTGCGCGCTGCGACGGCCGAGGTGGGCGTGCTCAAGGGTCAGCTGAGCGCCCTGCGCGAGCAGTACGAGCATGAGCGAGCTGAGTGGCGCAAGCGGGAGGAGCAGTTGCAGCGCGAGCTGAGCGAGGCAATTAGGCTCTCAGGGTACCGGCAGCACCTCGCCAAGGGCGGTACGCTGACCGAGTGTGCCATGCCCGCCTCCGAGCTCGCGCGCATCGAGGCGGACATTGCGCAGCAAGAGACTCTGATCGCCGGCTACCAAAAAGAGAACGAGCGGCTCACGGAGGCGCTCAAGGCCGCGCGTGAGGCACAGCGCATCGATGCGGCGAAGGGCGAGGAGGAGGCGCGGCGGCTCTCACTGCGCCTCTCTGAGATGGAGCGCACTGCGGCGGAGCGCGCGCCCGATGGCCTTCGCAATCAACTCGAGAGCGCCCATGCACGCCTGGCCGAGGAGCGCGAGGCGGCGGCCGAGCGCGAGTCCGAGATGAGGTTCGAGATGGACAGGCTACGCGCGGCGAAGCGCGAGCTCGAAGGGAAGCTCGCGGGCGTCGACCTCGGACAGCTGCACTCAGACCACCAGGCCGTGCGCGAGGCGGAGGCCAAGGTGCGGGAGATCGAGGAGGCGCGTAAGAAGGAGGTGGCTGCGCTCCAAGCCAAGCTCACGTGGTACACCGAGAACCAGCAGCTCATTGACGAACTCGAGCAGCAGCGCATCTCGGCGCTGGCTCGTGTGGCCGAGCTCACCTCGGCGCTTGACGGGCAGGTAGGTGGCGGCACCGCCGGTGCCGGAGAGGCCTTTGGACCGCTAGCTTCGTCAGTTTCGTCCGCCTGTGCTGGAGGGGGCGGCGATGGAACGAGCGGCCGGCGCATGTCGGATGCTGAGCGAGTCGCCGTCCTCGAGAAGCAAGTGAGCGGACTGCAGCAGCTGCTGGAACGGCGGACCGCCGTGACCAAGGGCTCGGCGGGCGGGGGTGCGCGCGGGCGCGGCGGCGATCGCGGCGGACGTGGACGGAGCGGCAGTATGCCGAGCGTGGCCGAGCTGATCGCCGCGGCCGGGCCGACGCCGCAGGAGGTTCAACGCACAGCCTTCCTCGAGACGCGCGTGAGCCAACTTGAGGAGACGGTGTGCGAGCTCGAGGCCACGCATTCGAAGCGGCTGCGTGCGCTGCGCCAGCAATCCGAGCGCGTGGCCGCGGGCTACGAGGCCAAGGTGGCGTTGCTCTCTGACAAGCTGCAGAAGGCGGAGGCGCTGCTCGAGGGCAAGGGTGCTGGAGCAGCTACGCGCTCAAAGGTGAAGGAGCTCGAGCGCCAGATCGAGGAGATCCGGGCGACACACACTAAACGTATCAAGGAGTTCGAAGCGAAGGCCGTCGAGGCGGAGCGCGCTGCGGCGCGGGAGGCGAGCCGCCGCGCGGCCGCCGCTGCCCGGCAGCGCGATATGAAGACGCGAGGGCCGCAGCCAGACTCGGCCCGCCGAGCTGGCAGTGCGGGCAAGGGCGGGATGGAGCCAATTATCTACACAGGCGACTCGGCCGACGCAGCCGACGATGGTGAGGCCGAGGGTGGGGGCACTATCCACGATGCGCAACCCGCGCTTGATCACGTGGCCGAGCTCGCTTCGTCACTCGCCCTCGCCCTAGCGAGGCTTGAGGGCGGGCTTGATGTCCTCGACAGTGCGGTGGGCCTCCCTGCAGCGCTGGCTGGCACCGTGGCTGGAATGAGCCTTACAGGCGTCGGGGCTGGCGGCAGCGGCGAGGCGTCGCAAGACAACGAGTTGTTCCGGATGCAGACTCAGCTTCGGATGCTCGAGAGGCGCCAGATTGCACGGGAGGCCGAGGCAGCCGAGCTGCTAGAGACTACGCGCCATCTGTCGCTCGTCGAGGCAGAGCGCGCGAAGCGAGAGATGGCTGCTGTGCTCGAGAGCAAGAATGCGGAAGTTGAGGCGTACCGCATCGAGCTCGATGCGATCGTGCTCGACATGAAACTGCTGCATGCTAAGCAGGCCGAGGCGATGGTGCTCGAGACGGCGCGTTCTAGGCGCCGCTGATAGACACGCGACACGGAAAAGGCCCCTATGGCAAGGGGGTGGGGGCGGGATACGGGCGACCCGCGGCACCTCTCCTACTTTACATGATCGGGTCGCACGCGCCGGTGAGGACGAGACTCAATAGAACGAATTCAGAACCGAAGGTGAAATGCTGCGAAGTGCCGCTGCCGGATCTCCGCCACTGGTACCATTCGGATCGTCGCGCGCGCCGTCTGACGTGAACCGCGCAAATGCGGCGAGCCGCCCCGCGGCCCCGCCCCGTTTCTCAGATGCATCGCGCGCGCGCGCGCCGTCTCCTGGCGCCGCGATGAGCGGAGCGTGTCGTGGCGGAAAGTTAAAAAACATGTGGGCGATTTTGTGACCGTTTCGTGAAAGCTTCTTGGTCCCGTTTGTGCCTCGCTCGTCTGTTTGTGCCTCGAGGTCGAGTCGCAGTCGAGCGCACTGTGTGTCACGTCATGAGTTACTGTGACGACTCGGTACTCGGACGCAATTGCTCGGACGAGCACATGCAGAAAGCTTCTCCGGCTCTCGCTTTCGTCTTACGTCCAACCTCTGCTTGCGCTCGTGGACCTCTCCTCTGTCGCGCGATCACTCTCTGTCATCGGATGCGCCTGCAAGCAGTGCCTGCGCGTTTCTTGGTACTACTTGCAAGCACCCTGCTGATGGCCGCAGCACTCAGGTTTCCCGCAGGCGCAGCGCCTGTTTGATCTCCTTGATCACATCCTTGGCTTCAACAAAGTCGGTGAAGCAGACCTGTTGATTGCATCCCATCTTAGGGCACTTCATCGTCTTGTTCTTCAGGGTCCCCTGCAGGCCCTTGTATGAGAACACGTGGCCGCACGGGCCCTTCATCGGCCGATGCTCACCCGTCGGTGTCATTTCTACTACAAGGAGATCACACTTCAGCGAGCGGGTCGCCTGCGTCATCGCGAAGCCATCGTCGCCCATGTCGTCCGCCTGGGACGGCCCCGCGTCGCTGCAGCCCTCCGCCTTGTCGATGATCTCACGCAGCCGCTTGTACTTCTCATTATTGCTCTGCTCCTCCTCAGATGAAATCAGCTCGGCGGTGGCACTCGCATACGCCTTTTCCACGTCCGCGGGCGATGAACTGTTTGAAAGGCGCGTCGGTACCACTTGCAGCGCCTGGAACTGGGCCTTATGCTGGGCCTGTGCCTGCACCAACAGCCGCATGGTCTCCTCGCACGACTTGAGCAGCTCGCGGGTGGCCTCCTCGCCGTAAACAGACCGCTTCTCGACTATCTCCTTCGCCTGGTCAAGGATGATATCGTAGTCGTCGTCGAGCGTCTTTTGAAATAGTTGCTGTTTCACCTTAATGGCCTGGCACTCCGCCGTGACCACTTCGACGACGCTGCTCATGGTGCAAAGAAGCGCGGGAGGCCCACGATGACGACGGCAATCTAAAACCGCCGGGGGTCTCACCACCTCCCACACATAACTCATGGCCAGGCTATGAATTCGGCATTATTCGCAGTTTTAGTGCCGCGTCTTCATGCACGCAGTCGCTCAGGAGCCCGTCAAGTAATGGTTCACGTTTGCCCGAGCTGCAAGTCGGAGGAGTTCGTGCGCACCGACGATGGCGCGCTGACCTGCGTCGAGTGCGGCACACAGC
>PJAB01001531.1:0-13864 GCA_002887195.1 Chrysochromulina parva
CGAGGTGAACTGCGTCACCCTGTACATCGAGGAGCCCCACGATGCGAGCTGGAGCCACATGGTGCCGTTGATCACGAACGACGTGCCGAAGTTGCCCATCCAGCGGCCCGCGATCGGCAGGCGCTGGCACACGCTTGCCTCGAAGGGGCCCGTGTTGGCTGGCGGGGCGGGCGGCGGAGGCGGCGGCGGAGGCGGCGAGGACTCTGCCACGCCAAAGGTGCCCGCGATGGTCACCTCGATCGCCGACTGGACTGTCGGTGCCGCCGCGCCCATCTCCGCCGTGAGGAACGCTTGCAGCGTCGCCTGCGAGCCGACGTTGGCTGCGAGGGCCGCCCGGGCGTTGTTGCGCATGACCGGGTTCATGACCGGGAAGTTGGCCGTGATCAGCACGCTCTGCGAGACGATCGTCAGTCTTGCGCCGGCAGGAGTCGAACTGAAGCCGGCTGCCGCGGCAAGGGCCGACAGCAGCGCCGTCTGCACTGAAGGGGTGTAATCCGAGACGTCACCGGCTGCTGTGAAACTCGCTTGGACGATGACGGCAGGGGCCGGCGACAAGGACGCGTCCTTCAAGCCCAAGCCTAAGCCCACCCCCAAGGCGATCGCGATCTGCGAGGGACGCACGGTGGTAGGCATTGTTAGAATCGTGGAAGTGTGTGTGTGTATTTTCCGCTCTGGCGCGTACCACAACAATGGCTGCAATCGCGGCGGCGACGGCGACCGTAATGCTGCAGCCGTTGCCCTTCTTCGTCGTCTCCTTCGTCGTCTCCTTCCCGACATCAAGCTCCATTTTTGCCTCAGTCGTTGAAGGCATGTTGTCGATGCACGACGTGCCGCGCTCCGACGGCGACTCTCTAGACAGTTCCCACGTTCTAAGTTTTCGATAAAATGATTTTCCCGAGGCGCCGCCCGGAGAGTCCCCTGTGGAACTCGACATGCGACGGCCTGGCTTTTCGTGAGGAAAAAGGGTTCACACGAGTCGAAATGGCTCATTTGCCAAGCGTGCTACGCAAGTGCGCGAGGCAAAGTCCATGCATTTGTACGGACACCGCCAGAGTCGGACCCAGAGAGCGCTCGTAGCCACTTTGCGCCGATAGCCACGTTGCGCCGATGAGCGGCTTCATTGGCTTCCAGGCGCCACCTCCGCCTGCCAGGCCGCCAACGCTCGCGTATCAGGTGTTCAGCGGCACCCGCACCTGGTCCGAGGCGGCGGCCGCCTGCGAGGCCATTGGCCATCAGCTCGCACTCGTGCGCAATGCGGATGATCAGGCGGCATTGAGTGCGGCTCTCACGTCGAGCGCTGGCTTTTTTGTGTGGATTGGCGCATCAGACTCGATGAATGAGGGCCAGTGGCGATGGCGCGACGGCTCTGCCGTCGGCTTCACCGATTGGGGCACGGGGCAGCCGGGCGACATCGGCAACGAGGACTGCGTCGTGCTCTTCCGAGAGGCGGGCGTGTGGCGCTGGTATGACACGGGCTGCGAGTTCCAATACTCGCACGCGTGCTCGCCACTCTCACCGCCGCTGCCGCCGCTCTCGCCGCTGCCGCCTTCACCGCCGCCGGCCTTGCCACTTCCTGACGCTTTCGTGCTCTCAACAAGCATGGTCTCGCCTGACCCGGGCCCGATGACGTGGTCACATGCGTACGCGCACTGCCAAGGGCGCGGGCAGCAGCTCGCCATCGTCGCGTCCGCGGAGGCGCACGCGGTGCTCGTGGAGCACCTAAACGTGACTCGAACCCAGGGACCACTGGGCGCCATGTATTGGATTGGCATGCATCGGCCCAGTGGGAGCAACTCGTTTGTATGGGTGGACGGCACGCCGCTGAGCTCGAACTGGTCGAACTGGGCGCCCGGCCGCCCAGGGGATCCCAACGGCTGCGTCGAGCTCTATTGGCGGTTGACAGCCTACGTGTGGAATAATGCGAATTGCGACGGGCCGCGCGCCTTCATTTGCAGTCCGCAGCCGCCCTCGCCGCCGCCCTCGCCGCCTTCAACGCCGCCCTTGCCGCCGCCCACGAGGCCGCCGCGCTCCCCCTTCGTCGGAGATGCTAGCCCGTCCGTAGGGCTCAGCGTCGGGATCTCGGCGGCGCTCGTTGCGCTGCTCCTCGTCGTGGGACTGGCGACGTGTCACCAGGCGCGGCGCAACAAGAGGCACGCTACGGGCCTTGCGCCGGAGACGCACGATACGGGCCTTGCGCTGGAGACGCGAGGGGTCTCTTTCCAGGGCGCACAATCCGCGTCACCGCCGGTGAAACTCAAGTGGGACTTGACGGACGGCGAGCAGTGACGCCGCGGAAGCGGCGGCCGTGCGGATGGGGATGCGAAAGAAGGCGAGGTTGGGCGCTTAAGTGGGCGCTGGGCGAAACCTGGTACGGGGCGAGATCGAGAGGACTTGAGGACTGTGTGACTCTGGCTGCGGAAGCTGCGCCTCTCGCGATGGCGCAGTGATGAGTGGCCCCTACCTTCGGCTTCGCTTTTTTTCTCTAACCCTGGGCATCACGCAAATCTGATTCGTGATTGTGTAAAGACTCTGTGTCTCGTCGAGACGCTTCACCTACTACGCTATGCGTACGCTCGTTCGTCGACAGCACCCGCGTCCGAGGCCCGTCCTCACCTCCGTCGCGCCTTTTTGCGTTGATCTCGTTACGATCTCGAGCTTCGTCGTATAAAAACGATGTTTTTGACCAGCATCGGCATTGGTGTGTTTCGACGTCTTGAGAGAAAGCAACACATGGTTTACTCACCGCTCTTCAAATTCCCCACACACATGCCCGCCCAACCGCTCCGATGAGCTCAGCTGGACAAGCGCCACCGCCGCTTCGCGCTTCCTCTTCCTGGGCCAAGGCACGGCCGCCTCCCCCTCCAACTCCGACATGGCGGCCGGGCGCCACCGCGACCCCGTCGCTCGGTTGCACAGATGGGGTGCCTCTGGCAGCTCTTTGTCCAGATCGCGCTGCTTGCGGACGCGCGTTAACGTCAGCACGGCCCCTAACGGTGCGGCTGAGGAGTGAGAGGCTGACGGGCCCGCCGGCTGTGCCGAGAAAGCGGCGCAACCCGCGCGCGGCCACCTCGGACATGGCGGTCCACACGGCTTGCTGCGCTTACTGCAGAAGTCGCACTTCGGCGGCGGATAAACGGATCGGGGCCGGCCAGGGCCTTGCTTCTGGCCGGGAACCATCAAGCACACCGTGGCCCCCAGCCGAACTTGGGGAAAACCTCAAGCGCCTCGAGCAGCCCCAAGCGGTATGCCCCTGAGCTCCTGGCCGAGCCGGTTCTTGCCCTCGTAGGGTGCAGCCTCGGTGGCCACGCTCCTTCGTTCCACAAGGTGCCTTGTCGAAGGACGCTCCCGATGATCCACGGGCAAAAAAAGCGTGTCTCAAAGACTTTCCCGGTTTGGGCGGGTCTATATGGTACGGAAATTTTAAGTTCAAGTTCAAGTTCAAGTTCCTTTAGGTTGTCTGTTGTTTATGTAGTAACATGATACTTGAACTTGAACTACGCACAACTGCCCACTTTGTCTTTGACTGACTGTCTGACTGCGACTGTAGACACACCAGCGGAAAGCGGGGACGACGGAGCTCTGCTGTCTGCGGTTGGCGCGTCATATACGCGCGCTGCGCTGCGCGGAGTCGTCCTTCTAGTGTTCTAGAGACGGAGTGTTGTGTACTTGTGATCTTGTGTTGTTGTGTACAAGCGGAAAAAGATTTGTAGGTGCTGCTGCTGTTGATCACAACGCGCAAAACCTTCGGACCCCCAAGCACGAGGGCCTCTATCGCTATGGACGGAGGTCTGGGCCGTCGGGAGGGCGCTCAACACGACGTTTCCGTCTTACCGGTACCTCCCCCCGGTGTCTTTTTTACCGGTACCAGTTTTCTCCCTCGTAGCGCAGGGACACACGAGGCGGGAGAGGATGGGCGCCGACGATGGACTCCGATTCGGATGTCGAGGTCACCGGGGAGTCGGGCTTCAACGCTGCACGCGACGCACCGCACGCTCGGCCCGACTGCATCACGCACCCCTTCAAGCCGGGCGCACACGGCGACCGCTGCGACTTTTGCTACTGCTGGGTGTGCGATGATGTCGCTTCCAGGTGCACTCACTGGACGGCCGGGTGCGATGGACGCACGTGCAGCGACGCGTGTGATTCGTGCCCGTCGCACTGTCACGCGACACCTGCCAGACGGCGCTGGGTGACTGCGCGGGCGGAGGCCAAACGCCAGCAACAGTCGCGCGAGCTGGCTGAGCAGCGTGCTCGGGCAGCTCGTCCGCCGACCGCAGCTCGTCCGCCGTCACTGCCGCCGCCGCAAGCGGCGCCGTCGGCTCCCGCAGCGGTCGACGCGACGGCGGGTGATCCTGCATCCGCGGCGCCGTCGGCCGACGAGACTTTGCCTCCTGCGGCGGGCGACGCCGAAAGCGCCGGAATCGAGGGTGACGACGAGGAGAGCGAGGAGCTCTTCGAGCACTACAAGCCTTGCCACTTTCCGCACGGGAGCGAGCACCCCGACCCGGTCGTCGAGACCACGTCGCTCGCCTTCGTGCAGCCGCCGCGCTTCGCCGACACCGGCCAGCTCCTGCCCGGCATCCTGCAGTCGTGTGTCGCGCACCGCACGCTCTCGGCGCTGCAGCTTGAGGCCGTCGCCTACGCCGGGCTGCGCCACGAGCAGACGCTCTCCGACCCGGCGGCCTCGACGGCCGGATTCTTCCTCGGCGATGGGCCCGGCGTGGGCAAGGGGCGCCAGCTCGCCGCCATCATCCTCGAAAACTGGCTTGCCGGGCGCAAGCGGCACGTGTGGCTCTCCGTCTCTCCAGACCTGGAGCACGACGCCAGCCGCGACCTCAAGGATCTACTGAAACACCTAGAGCCCGCCATCGGCGAGATCCCCATTGTGAACCTCACGCGACTCTCGTACCGTGATATCAGCCTCAAGGCCGGCGTGGTGAGCTGCCTCGCCTCTGCTGCCTTGGGTCCCGAACCCTGCTGTACCTTGCTGAGCTGTACGCTCCCTTCCTCCATCTGCCTCTCGGCGACGGTGCGCGCAGCTCTTCTGCACCTACTCGGCGCTGGTTGCCAAGGAAGGCCTGAACGCCGCCGAGAAGGACCGGCAGGCAGCCTTGGAGGAAGGCGACGAGGACGCTGAGAAGGACGCCACCGCCGCCGCCACAAGCGGCGCCGCCAAGCGCACACGGCTCGAGCAGATCGTGCGATGGATGAATGGTGGTGTCAGCGGCGGCGGTGGTGGTGGCAAGGCGTCGGTCAAGGGCGAGGGTGCGGGCGCGGGCGCGGGCGTGGCTACGGGCTGCGTACTCTTCGACGAGTGCCACAAGGCCAAGAACCTCGTGATGGGCAGCGGCGGCGGGCAGGGCACGCTCACCGGTCGAGCGGTGCTCGAGCTCCAGGAGCACCTGCCCAAGGCGCGCGTCGTCTACTGCTCCGCCACCGGCGCGAGCTCGGTCAAGAACATGGCGTACATGGTGCGGCTGGGCCTGTGGGGACCCGGCACTGCCTTCGAGAATTTCGGGGCCTTCGACAAGGCCATCGACAAGGCAGGCGTCGGCGCGATGGAGTTGATCGCGCTCGACATGAAGCAGCGCGGCATGTACCTTAGCCGTAACCTGAGCTACAAGGACGCGACCTTTGAGACGATCAACGTGCAATTGGACGAGCGTCAGGCGACGCTGTATGACCGATGCGCGCTCTTCTGGCAAGCGATGCAAGAGTGCTTCGAGAGTGCGCTCGAGCAACTTCACAGCTGCGACGGGTGGGTGGCCCCGAAGCATGCGATGGCGCAGTTCTGGGGCGCCCACCAGCGCTTCTTCAAGCAGCTCTGCATGAGCGTCAAGGTGCCGCAGGTCGTACGCGTGGCCCAAGAGTGCCGCGCCAAGGGCTATGCGGTCGTCGTTGGGCTCCAGACCACGGGCGAGGCGCGCATGGTCGAGGCACTCAAGGAGGCGGGCGAAGAGGGCCTCGAAGACTTTGCGGGGCTCTATGCGATCATCGAAAACCTGCTGGAGACCCAGTTTCCGACGCGTGGCGACAAGGAAGAGGACGACGACGCGGACCCGGACGGTCCGATGCTCGCCGACGAGGACGAGGGCCATGACGCCCTCGGCGATGTCTACGCACCGAGGCGACCGTCAACGAAGAGGTCGGTGCCCAAGCAGAAGGCGGCCGCTGCCGCATCGTCTGCCTCCTCGCTAGGCGGTGGTCTGGCCGGCGCCGCGGGCTCGTCCTCATCCGCCTCGGCGGCCGCGAAGCGCGCCGTGATGAGCGATTCGGACGACTCGGACGAGGAGCTCTCGATGGCTGCGAGTGAGGCGAAGCACGCGGCGATAGAGGGGGCGCCTCGTAAGTTCAAGACGTACTCGCCTACGATGCTCGTACTCGCGGTCGGCGCCTTCATCACGTCGGAGTACAAGCTGCCCAAGCAGCGCGACGACAGGCTGCGTAAGCTGCTAGAGAGCTACAAGGGCATCTGGGCGCTCGGCACGACGCAGCTACGCCGTCGGCTCTTCGACCTGGGCGTGCACGGCGAGGCCAAGCCGACAGGCAAGGCGGCGCTCGTCGAGGCCGTCTATGCACGCACCGTCGCTTGCCACTACCACCTGCTGGCCGCGGCTGGCGAGGAGGTTGCGTCGCTGCCGCACTCCGAGCTCGCCCGCGCCCTCGGACTGAGCGCCACGGATCCGCTCTTGGCGGACGGCGTCGGCGGCGCGGGCGGCGGCGCGGGCGGCGGCGCGGGCGGCGGCGCGGGCGGTGGCGCGGGCGGCGTCGAGGGTTTCGAGCAGGGGCTCGAGGTGGGCGCGGCGGCTAGGCAGCGGCTCCTAAGCGGCTCGTTGCGCGGTCTCAAGGAAGAGCTGCTTCGCGAGGCGGCGTCGCTCTCGCTGCCCGACAACCCACTCGACCAACTCATCCACGCGCTCGGCGGCACTGAGAAGGTTGCAGAGCTGACCGGGCGCAAGATGAAGCTCGTGTACGATGCGGCCGACGGGCGTGCGCGCATGGTCAAGCGAGCCAAGGAGCTCGACGTGACGGTGGCACGCGTCAACATGGCCGAGAAGGAGGCCTTCATGAACGGCCAGAAGATGGTCGCCATCATCTCGGAGGCAGCCTCGAGCGGCATCTCGCTGCACGCGGACCGGCGCTTCGCCAACCGCGCCAAGCGCATCCACATCACACTCGAGCTGCCATGGTCGGCCGACGAGGCGCTCCAGCAGCTCGGTCGCACCCATCGCTCTAACCAGACCTCCGCGCCGGACTTCAAGCTCCTCATGACGACCCTCGGCGGCGAGCGCCGCTTTGCGGCGCAGCTCGCCAAGCGGTTACAGCACCTCGGCGCCCTCACTAAGGGGGATCGTCGCGCGGCGGATGCAGCCAACCTGTCCAGCTTCGATTTCCAGACTCAGTACGGTCGGCGCGCACTCGAGCGGCTTGTCGATTCCATCCGCACTCACTCCTTTGGGGCTGGGCGCATGAAGCTGCTGCTCGAGCGCGTCCTAGGCGCCGAGGCGGCGCGCTTGGCGGCGGACACGGGCGACCTCACGCCATGGAACGAGCACTGTGAAGAGCTCGAGACGGCGCTTCAGATTGTGGGGATCGACCTGACGCTCGACTATGCCGACCGGGTCGCGGCTGGTCAGGGTGGCCCGCGGGGCAAGAGGAAGGATCTCCCGTCGGTGAAGACGTTCCTCAATCGGCTGCTGGGGCTCACCGTCCGCCTCCAGGGCCGATGCTTTGCGCACTTCAACGCCCTCTTTGAGGACGAGATTGCGAAGGACAAGTCTGAGGGCCGCTTCGACGACGGCGTCGTCGATATGAGGGCCACCTCGATTGCTTACAAGGACGAGCCGGTGCCCTTCTACACGGACCCGACCACGAAGGCGCGCACCACCCTGTACACGCTGCAGCTCGACCGCGGGTGTGAATGGTCCAAGGCGCTCGCGGAGCTCGACGCGGCGAATGCGCGCGAGGCCGCCGAGGGCCACGCCGGTGCGCACATCAACGGCATCTACCACGACGTCGCGCCATACTCGACGCGCGGAGCGACGCAACGCCGGCACCACTACGTCGCCATCCGCAAGCCGTACCAGTCGGGTGAGGCGCAGCATAATCCACACTATGAGATCTATAAGCTAATTCACCCCAATTTCGGCTATACTTGGACTATCCAGCGAGCGGCGCTCGAGGAACGGCGCACGTACACCAGGTACGACCTCGGGATGAGAGGACCATCAAGATTGCCCATGTGATCGCCGCTAATTGCTTCCGATTGCCCCCGTCATCAGGTACGACCTCGGCGATGAGAGAGCCAAGGCGCGCGCACAACGCGAGTGGACTGCCATGCACACGGACAGCGCCCGGTGTTGGCACGCGCCGCCGTGCTCGTGCAAGAGCCGCTACGGCAGCAAGTTCGTTACGGAGGCGGTCATCGCGGGCTCGATCCTTCCGCTGTGGAAAGCCCTTGACGAGCTCACTGTCGTGCTCAACGGCCGAGGGGACAAGAAGCCCATGCGCGTGACGCGCGTGCGTCTCTCGGCCGGGACGCGCATTGTGGGCGTCAAGGTGCCTTACGCGCGCCTCCAGAACTGGCAGCAGCGGCTCGCGAAGGCGGGCGTCAAGATGGACGCCGAGGCGCTCGGCATCATCAACCTCATCGAGAAGGACGCGCTGGAGGCGGAGAGCCGCACGCGAGAGGAGCCAAGCGCCGCCAAGGTGGAGGGTGCCGACGGCGCAGCGGGCGCAGCGGGCGCAGCGGCGGCAGGAGCGGCAGGCGGGCGCCCTGGCAAACGCAAGGCGGACGACAGTGGGTTCGGAAGGCGCGAAATCAATACCGACTACTGGTGAGACGTGGGGACCCTTGAGGCGAGCGAGCGCTCGAGCGCTCGGAAATGAGAGCGCCGCCAACTGTACTGCAGCGCGCACGCGCATGTGCATTAGAAAGTGGATCGCGTCATATCGAGCGCTTTGTCGGAGCGCTGGGTGTGGGCGACACAAAAGAATGAAAAGGTGAACGCCATGCGCGCTGCCCATAGCTTACCCATAGCTCTGCACCGTGTGTGTCGATTCTACCGTATTCTTACTGACCTTTTCGCAAACAACCGCGAACTCCACTCGGAATCTCGGTCTTCCGCGCTTGCGTGTGCGTCCTCTGCGTGCCGCCGCGGCCGTGGCGTGGCCGCTGCGAACAGCGGTCCTATTGGCACTATTCGTTAACACTCGGGGGAAGGGACATGCACTCATGCACCGGGACCGGCCTTGCAACTAGCACAGAAGCTTCTAGTACGCGCATGGATGGTACGGCGCCCTTTGGCCCTTTTATTTGTTCCCCCACTCTTTGCCGCGAACGGCCTATGTTACCACGGTTGTGTCGACCACACCTCCGTCCAAAGTGATAGCGGCTCCTGTGCTTGGGTGTCCGGAGTTGTGTTGAACATCAGAAGCTGACCTTTTCGCAGAACTCCACTTCTAAAACACTTGCGTGCGCAACCATGGCATCTTGGGTCGAGTGGCTTTATGAAACACCGCTGCCCACGGCAGCCACAACCACCCTCGTCGAGACTCTCGCCGCGCCTTCCGCACCCACCGCAGCGTACACCCTTCTGTGCACGCTCGTCGCGGCAGCCCTTCTCCTTCTGATCGACCTGCGGCTCCGTATGCCGAGAACCACACCCGACAATGTGGCACCGGGGATACCACGGGATGCAGCTGCTCGGAGGGTCTCAATGGCGCCAGAGACTCCGCCAGCAACTCCTGCCGCCGCGGCGGCACGCTTTACTGCGGCGGCAATGGCCGCGGCCACGCACGTCGCGACTTTGGATGATGCCTTGACAGGGCTTCAGGCCGAGATCGCGTTGGAGCGCGACGCCCGTGTCGGGCTGGAGTCGAGGCTTCGAGAAGTTGCCACGGAGGCGGAGCTCGCTCAGGCCGAAGCGGCCCAAGCGAGGGCCGGCTGGGCGAGCGCGGCGAACGAGCTCGACGGCGCGCTCGAAGACTTGCGCCAGCTCAAGCGAGATCAGGAGGTGCAGCTGGCGGCCGCGCGAAAGGCGTCGGCTGATGCGGCGGCCGAGGCGCGCCAGGCGGCGGCCGAGGCTATGGCGGCGGCGCAGACGGCGGTGCAGGTGCAGGCAGCATCGGCGCAAGAGGAGGTGCGCGCGGCGCAAGAGGAGGTGCGCGTCGCGCGTGCCAAGGAGCGCGAGGCGGCGCGTCAGGCCGAGATGGCCGAATGCGTCGCCGCACGGTCAGCTTCCGAAGCCGAGCGCCTCGAAGCGCGCGAGAAGGCGGCGGTGATTTCGCTCATGCGTTCATGCGCCGAGGCGGAGGCAGCGCAGGCGGAGATGCAAGCGGCGAAGGCCGAGGCGCAGGCGGAGATGCAAGCGGTGAAGGCCAAGGCGCAGACGGAGATGCAAGCGGCGAAGGCCGAGGCGCAGGCGGAGATGCAAGCGGTGAAGGCCAAGGCGCAGGCGGAGATGCAAGCGGCGAAGGCCGAGGCGCAGCGGGAGCGAAACAAGGCCGAGGCTGCGCATCTGGAGGCCGAAAAGGCATGGGCTCAGGCAGAGGATGCGCGGACAGAGGCGGAGGTGGCCAGGATCGAGGCGGAGGCCGCAAGAGCTGCGGTCGCTCCTCTGCAGGCAGCGCACGACCGAGCCTTGCATGAGCTCGATGAGCTCCGGGCGAAGTTGGTCGAGGTCGAGGCGCTCAGGACGGCGCTCGTGGCGGAGATGTTGCAGGCGAGGCGCGAGCACGAGGCGGCGGCATCGTCCCATGAGGCCGCGCTGGCGGCGGTGCGGCAGTGGGCGCGAGATGAGGTCACGCAGCGTGTCGAGGCGGCCCACAAGTCCGCCGCTGTGCTTCGGGAGGCGGCGTCGCGAGAGGCGGCTATGCGGGAGGCGGCGGCGGTGCTGCAGGCTGCGTCCGCGGCGGAAGCGTCTCGCGAGGCGGCGGTGCTGCAGGCGGTGTCTGCGGCGGAGGCGCGGCATGCGGCGGCGCTCGCGGACGCTGTGCAGCGCGATGCGGCGTTGCAGAGCGCGGCCTACCAGCAGCAGCTGATCGAGCTGCGTGAAAAAGGGGAGAAGGAGAAGGAGAAGCGCGTGCAGCATCTGAGCGAGTTGATCGCTCGGCGCATGCTCAAAAAGGATCTGTCTCGTGGCTGGACCGCGTGGCACTTTGCGTGGGAAGAGAGGGTGATTGCCCAGCGGCGGCTGCAGGCGGCAGCGAGCCGGATCAAGGCCCCAGAGCTCTCGATCGCCTTTGGCTTCTGGTCCTCGTCCGCAGCCGAGGCACGACGGCTCAGGGATCACGAGGCCTTGGAGGCGGCTCGACGTGAAGCCATGGTGCTCACTGCGCAGCAGGCCAAGGCCGTGGAGGTGGCAAGACGCGAGGCGGCTGCGGAGTTTGAGCGGCACCTTGAGCAGCGCCTCGCGCTCGCCGTTCAAGAAGCACGCGTCCAGAGCCGCCGCGAGGCTTTGCATGAGGTGCAAGCCGAGCTTCAGGCGGCTAGGGAGTCGCGCGACGATGCGCTTCGGTTGGCAGAGGGGAAGAGGGACGAGGGCTCGGCCGAAGCGGCGCGCGGGGAGGCACGGCGCCAGCTGGAGGCAGCGGTGGAGGCAGCAAGGGCCGAAGCGCGGCGGGAGGCGTGGGCGGAGGCGAGGGCCGAGGCGCGGCAGGAGGTTTGGGCGGAGATGAGGGATGCCGCCCTGGAAGCAGCTCGTGCGGAGGTCCTCGTCGAGTCGGCGCGTGCCGAGGAGGCCCGCGCGGCGGTGGCGGCACGTGCGCTCGAGGCAGCGCGCGCGCGGGCAGCCGAGGACGCCGCCCAGGAACGAGTGATGGAATTGGAGCGCGCGACTACAGAGGGACTTCGAGCGAGCAACCCTAGCGCGAGCAGCCCTACTCGCGTACCGCCTGCGAGCGCACACCTGTATAGCGATGAGGAGGTCCGGTGTGCGAAGCACACTGCCCTGCTGCGTCGAGCCTTTGAGTCCGCCGATGCGGATCGCTCCGGAGGGCTGTCCAAGCGCGAATTCTACCGGTCGCTCGAGGAGGTGGGGCTACGCTTCACAGCGTCCGAGCAGCTCGCGGTGTGGAAAGCTTTCGTCAACGGCGCCTCGGGCCTCGTCTACGCGCGCGTCGAGTGGAGAGACTACCAGCGTGTTGGCCTCGCGTTGCTCGAGCAGCAGCATGCTAAGAGGCGCTCCCGCCGTCAGATGGCCGACCCCCCCGACCAGCAGAAGCTGCTCCGGCTCTTCACACACGTGGCGCAACAGAATGAAGTGCGGCCGCCAGTCGAGCCCACCGTGCACCTTGCTTGGGCTGGCGGCGCTTGGGCTGGGCGGAAGTGAGGCCGTGCCCCGGGACTGGGACTTGAGAGCAGCTCGTATAGCTTATTACAATTCAGAGGCATTTAAAGCGCGCTGAAACCAATGTAGGCGGTCACTTCTGACTTGCCGACTGCCCGTTACGTGAAACATTGGAAGCTTGAAAATCGTTTCCGAACGCCATTCGACGTGCACGTTCGGCAAGCTGAGCGCGGTGTGCTTATGCACGTAGCCTTCCGGATAGCTTACCATAGAGTTCGAGAGGATGGTCGCGCGGTCACGGAATAGGGGTTCATGGATGAGAAGATTCAGCATCGCGGACTGCTCAGCCTCACGATGGAGTGCCGCGAAGGCGGTTTGATTCCACGTAGCTTGCAGAAAGGCTTGGCCCACCTCATCCGCCCGAACGAGCATTACGCCGTTACACAAGCCAGTCCTTGCAGTCGAGAAAGCGAGCGAGCTATTGATCAGCCCCTCCAGCGGAATGGGCGTCATAGTCTCAAAGACGACATCCGAGTCTACCCACATGGCCCAGTTGCGGCACGCATGTGTACTCATCGCCAGCTGCATCGCCAAAATCTTGTCCCACACGGCATCGCGGCTCGCGTCGAGCCGGCTTCCACTCAGCAAGATGCAACGGTAGCCTAGCTGGTCACAGTAGCGTTGCTTATTCTTCGACAGAGAGGCTCCTATGCTGCTGTTCCCGTAGAGCGGGCCGGTGCCGTGCGAGACCACACACAGCTCGGATGAGCTGGTCGGGGCGGGGCCTGGCGGGGCGGGGCGGCTGCCAGGTAAGTCACCTCTATCGTAATTGACGGCCAAAGCCTGCTCAGTTCCGTCGAGCGGTACGATTCCGCGAAGAACGAGAGGGAGAAAAAGGCCCAGGATTCCAGGCATGGTTACCGGTACAGTACGGCACACTGTGAACGACGCTATGAAACAGACATCAAGAGACCGGAGGGAAACAAGCCTAATCAGCACAGACAGTTGACAAGCCCCGAGCCCACGACGAGCAACGAAGAGAAAAAGCAGGTTTCCATGTGCCCGTGTCCCGGCCGCCGTGTTCCCAAGACGCATGCCGCCATACTCTCGTCCGAACGCGTCACGACTCACGTAGTTCACAGCCCGGTGTTCGTTTCAGTAACGTACGGTAGGCGCGTTTTAGGATTCAAGCAGGCCCTAGACCTCTTCATTCTCTCGCCGTGCGCTCCGACCGCACGCGCAACGACGACTCTCACGCCGAAATACCCTTCAAATTCCACCACCTCAATTCAGGCGGTCCCGCCATTTGGTAGGAAGCTTGTTTGGATAGTCCCTCCCCCTCGTGAAGGCACACAAAATTCTGTTTGACTTGACTTGATTTGTCTTGCTTTGGAAGCGGAGGGAGCTCCTTCCTGCTTCTCGCTCTTTCACATGCTGCCCGCTCCGAAGCGCGCCCGCGCATCCGCCGACGCGCCCTCCGCCGCATCGATCGAGCTCGTAGGCGGCCTCGCCGAGAAGCCGAGCGCCATCGCCAAGTTCCGCGATGGTCGCCTCACCGACGTGGAGGTGGTGGC
>PJAB01001532.1:0-13863 GCA_002887195.1 Chrysochromulina parva
GGCTTCTCAACGGCCGACGGTGCCTTCCGCCGCTTCCTCGTGCCAACCTTCGTTGAGGGCGCTACGCGTGGAAAGCCGCTGCTCGAGCTGCCGGACGGCGTCGCCGCCTGGGAGGGCCGGTTCTACCTGACTGATCGGCGCGGCAGCAATAGACACGCGAGCGCTGTGACCAACTGGAGCGCCATCATTCGGCGAGCGAGCACGCGATGCGTGTGAATTATAAACATGGGGTGTGAACGTTAACACGACAGACGCGGAGCATGCGCGCGCTGGCGGCGTTGAGGATGGTTTGGGCGTCGGCGCGCTTGGATGGCCCGCGGAGATGTTGGCGCAGAGAGACTTGACTAACTTACCAAGCTACCTACACATTGGCAGGACCCCCTGAATTGATGTTGGCAGTGCGATAAAGTACGAACGCCCACGCACACTCCAGAGCCCCTAAACCCGGCCCTCTCGACGGCCCTCAAGCGGTCCAACGTGTCGGGGGGCACACCCAGAGGACAAGCCCGCCCACCACGCTCCTCTACTCTGCAGCTATTTAGCTGGAGGAGCTGCGCCTCCATGCATCCGTGCGACCACCTCACCCACTGTCTTGCGCAGCTTCTCGACTTCCCCGCGGCTCTCCTTGTCCAGCGCGGCGTGCGCCTTGATCACCTTGGCCAGGCCTTCATCAAGCTTCTTGTGGTCTTTGCCGTGCTGCTTGGACAGGGCGTCGATGTCCTTTACCATGGCCGCCTTCAATTCGGTGACCGCTTCCTTCGTTAACTTCTTCATGTCGTCGAGACCTGCGTAATCAGGGGGCGATTCGTGGCACTCAGTGGCCATCCGTGGCCTGCCCAGCTCCTCAACCAAGCAAAGGACCTCTAGTGAGCGGCCGATCACCTGCCTCAAGAGCGCCGACCCGAGCGCTCACGACGGCGAGCTCCGTGGCGGCCACCACCGCGGCAGCGCACTTGGCCTCGAGGGAGTTGATGGCGTGCTGCTGCATGGTGATCACGCGGAGCGAGAGCGTCAGGTGTGCGGCCGTCGCCGTCTGCAGGTGCTCGTTCAACGTGCCCTGCGTGCACGGCTGCTTGCATCCAAGGTGGACGAATGGGCACTCGACAGGCTTGTTGGCGCATTCGCCATCGGTGTGATCGGCCATTTTTTGGCGTTCGACGTTCTGGCCGCAGCCTCGTTTGCATGGCAGGCGCTTGAAGCCGCACGTCTCGTCGTGCTGCACCTCCGAGCGTGCCGAGAATACAGCGAAGCAGCCCTCGTTCTGGCACGCCAGTGGTCGAAAGATGCATGTGAGCTGATGCCGTTCCGAAGCCGCCGTGGAGGCCGGTGAGCATCCCCCCCCGCCGCCGCCCAAGAGCGCATGGCCGCAGTGGAATCGCCGCTCCACATCGTACGCTCGGATGAGCTCGGCTGCGAGGCGATCGCGCCGTGTCGGCCGAAAGCTCAGATCCAGCTCCTGCTCGCAAGCCGCCACGCGCTTCTGGACCTCCTCTTTTGAACTAAAGAACGTTCCCAGTGTAGTGATATTCTCAGCTGCGTCGAGAGCAGCGTCCAAGACCGCCAGCGACTGTGCCTGACCTTTGCCTGATGAGGGTGGGGGCAAAAGCTTTTCGCGAAGGTTGCTCTCTGCCTCGTCAACAGTTTGCTTCTTCTTCGTGGATCGGATAGCCAGCGTGTGCAGCAGCCGCGATGCAAGGGCTTGCTGCGTACTCACATCGCAAAATTCGCACGAGCGCTCGGAGGCATCATCCAGCTCTTCCGGCATTCGAAGAGTGGGTTTCGTTAAAATACGCGTTTCAGTGCGGCCCGTTCACAGCGGGATCCAAAGTGGGTAAGGGGCTTGTATTAAGTCATCATGAAGTACGTCGCAATTTCTTGTCACCGTTGTGCGGCGATGACATCAACGAAACTGAATCCAAATCCTGCTGTAAATTCGGCAACGATGCGCTCGATGAATGGGGCGCTCGTGCTAGCCATGATCGCTGCGGCCGTCGCGGATCCGCCAACTCGTGGCCCGTATGCGACCGGTTTCAAAGTATTTCAGGCCGGAGCGCTCGACATGACCGATCAGCACGTTCACGTCTTCTATCCGACGAACACAACCTCCGACCTGCGATTCCCGTTGATCTCATATGCTCATGGCGCCGCGGGCGGCGGCGAGCTCGACATCATCGGATATCACTATATCTTCTCGCAGATGGCCTCATTCGGGTACGTAGTTGCTGCGCCCGCCAGTTGCTCCGAAGGTTGTGCCGACCACTCCAATCGCCCATACACTGACTGCGCGGGCCTCCTTCCAATCTCAAGCCCCGCGTGGAACTCTTGGTTCGGAGAGCAACTGAAGACGATTGTGTGGGCACGCAACTCTACGGACGCCATCTTCAAGCTGGTAAGCTGGGACGTGGGCGTTGGCATCGCCGGCCATTCGATGGGTGGCCAAGCAACGACCACCAGCGCGCACTTCGCTTGCGCAGAAAAGTATTCCATCAAGGCGGCGGTGCTGCACCACGCGGCCGGTTGCGACCTCAAGGAGGGCGGCGGCAACGCCGGTGCTAATATCACCATTCCTCTTGCGGCCTACACGAGCTCTGGCGACCATTGCTGCGAGCAGACGACCAAGGATGTGTATAGGGCGGTGCCGTCGACGACTCCCAAGGTGTATAGGGACCTAAAGGGATCTTCACACCTCGAGCCGGTGCTCTGGCCAGTCGTGACGGAAAACCCCCTCCTTGGCACGTACACGGCAGCGTGGTTCGACATCTTCATCAAGCAGCAGCGCAACGGCACGTCCGCGTGGGCGCTCATCTACGGCGGCGGGCCGGACTCGCTGTGCAAGTTCCAGGAGATGGAGGAGTGTGAGATTGGCCAATCTCAAGGAGTGTGAGATTGGCCAGGAGATAGCCCTCAGCGCTCGGGTTTCGGCGGGGCGCGCGTAGCGCTCGGGCGTCGGGGTATCGGCGGTCGAGCACGGGGGGCTCGCGTGTCATGACGATCATCCGGCGCGCCGGGGAAAGCGGGGATACGATATCCCGCTAAGGGTAAGCCGTATGGCGCGGTACGTCGTAGGGTCGTTAGGCTATAGCGTCGTGATTAATTCGCGGTCGATCGGGCGCGTATCGTATCGCAAGACGTCATCCGTATCGTTTCTATTTGGTATTTCGATCGTTTGTTGAGTAAAACGTGGGCGGAACACGTCCCACGATCCGCGAACGCCGCGCCCACGCACCGACCCGGGACCGGACACGCTGTGTGATCTCCGTCAGACCCTGTGTGTTTCACATCCGGGCATCAGCTCATCTCTTAGTGCGCTCACCTCTTAGCCTTGCGTCGCGTCCTGTGACCGTGCCGTGCCTTTCTTACGGCCGGCTCGCTACCGGCTCGCAATGCACATGTCACAGTTCCTTTCATGCGCCCTGACGTACGTGCCCCCCAGCGCAGTCTTCCGGGCCATTCACAGGGTTAAGTCGCCCGGCGTGTGGCTCTCACTGACCAGCGTGGTGCTCTTCTCCTTGTAGACTTGTCCCATTCAATCCGAGGACGATGCCCCCTCACCGCCTTGCTGCACTTCTTGCTGTTCGTGTGTGGATTTTTTAATAGTACAGAGTCCTCGAGGCACCGCGCCGTCCGTTGCTCCTTGACGGTTGCGCTCGCCGCGCGATCATGAAGCGTTCGAGCCATTTCAACAGCATGCGAAGTGTACAGGGGCAGGCTGCCAGGCCTGCCTCGGGTTGCTGCTCTCGTGCCCGGGCTCATCCGCTGCCCACATAGAGCACGACTGCCCGCTTCGTGCCGCTGTTGTCGGAGGAAGCCATCCAGAAAGGAATGCGATGCGCGCAGAGCATCGATTGATAAATGCCTCGCGAGTTCTGGAGTAGCACGTTGAAGTTGCTGGTCGGCGCCGGAAGCGCGACGGGGTCGTGCTGGTCGACAGGATCACGAAGCAGATCAAGCTCGCCCCGCATCTCGCTCGTGACACCCGGCGCATACGGCGGCGACACCACCTGCGGCGTGATCTGCCACGCCTGCGGCCACTCGCCTCGGGGCAGCCCGACAGCGTCTGTCGCAGCAAAATTACAGAAGAGGATTGATCCCGTGGCCGAGCGCACGAACACAGGCTGCGGAAGCAGATTGAGCAGTCCATGGTGCAACGACTTGTTCGCTGCGTCCATCACCATGTGTCCAAAGTCAACCAGCGACTGGGACATGGCGGCATCATTCGACAGGTGCGAAAAGTCTGCAGTAGAAGGCGTTCGAGAGAGCGCTGCGGCGTCGCCTTTCGCCAAGTATGGAAAGTCCGACGCGTTGGAATTCGTGCGCGCCACCAAGGGTACTGCTGCTGCTCCCAAATGGAATGGGTGCGGCGGCACCATCTGCATGGGGTTCAGCCCCATATGCATGCCGTTGGTATGGGGATGCGTCGATGGAACCCCATGGAATTGACGCTGCGCGGGCGACTGCGGAGGCTGTGGTGGGGCAGGGGCCAGAGGCGGAAAGTGCGAAGTCGCCGGTGACGGATAATGCTGCTGCTGCTGCTGCTGCTGCTGCTGTTGCTGCTGCTGCTGCTGCGGCGGCGGCGGCGGCAGCGGCGGCGGCTGCTGCGGCTGCTGCGGCTGCTGCGGCTGCTGCTGCTGCTGTTGCTGCTGCGGGTGCTGCGGGTGCTGCGGGTGCTGCGGGTGCTGCTGCTGCTGCGTCTGCGTCTGCTGAGTCTGCTGCCACTGGTCCACCGAGTGCTGCTGCTGTAATGCCGCATGGACATGCTGGGCTTTGACCACCGCCTGCGCCATGGCCACTTGCTGCTGCGCGGCGGCGTGAGCGGCCTGTGCGGCATGCACCTGCTGCTGCTGCTGTTGCTGCTGTTGCTGCTGTTGCTGCTGTTGCTGCTGCTGTTGCTGCTGCTGCTGCTGCTGCTGGTGGTGTTGCTGCTGCTGCTGCTGCTGCTGCTGCTGCTGCTGCTGCTGGTGCTGCTGGTGCTGGTGCTGCTGCCGCGCTAGCGCATCCGTCTTGGCCGTCGCCAGCTTGTTCGCAGCCGGAGGGCCGGCAGTCACCGAGGCCAGTTGGGAATGTTTGCCCGCCGGCTTCGTCACCGGCAGCGCCACCGCCGGAGCGGCAGGGCGCTGTGCGGCGGCCACGCTTTGGCACACCCTCATGGCCGACGCCAGCGCCCGCTCTTCCTCAGGGCGCATCTTCGGGATTACCTTCGTCTCCTTGAGCGCGTCAGCTCTGGCGGCCGGCTGGGAGGCGGGCTTGTAAGAGGCCGCTGCCGGCCCGACCTGCGCGGTGAGCGCTCCTGGCTCTACAACGAGCTTTGACAGCACAGGCGCCGCCGCGAGCAGCGGCCCCGCATGCATGGCCGCGAAATCGCCGTAACTGTGATCGGACCCCGAGGTAGGCGAGGTGGCCGGCACGGCCGCCGCCTCGGAGGCCGTCGGCGAAAGCTCTCCATCGTCGGAGCCAAGGAACGAACCGCCATTGTCGTCGTCCATGAACATGTCATCGTCGTTGGCCGCCATGAGCACGCTGTGCTCCGCTTGTTCGGACTGTGCGGGTGAGGCATCAGAGCCTCCGGAAAAGAAGAAGCCGCCACCGTGCACCTGCCGCTCGGGCGCGATGCGCGTCGTGTTCGTCGACTCCGTCCCCGGCAGCTGTTTGGCGCCCCTGCCCACGACGCCAAGGGCGGCGTAGAGCCCCTCATCCCCCGCCTGCGCGCCGCCGGTGCCGAGTGTGGCGTTGAGGTGAGCTAGGGCGGCCTCCTTTTGCGCCTGCTGCTGCGCCATGAACGCGCGCATCATGATGCGTTGCCGAGAGGGTCGTCCGCGCTGCACCACCTCGGGCGGGTAGCAGAAGATACCAAGGCGGGAGCACCGCCCGCACGGATCCGCCCGATTGCACCGCACCTTGGCGGACCGACAGACCGCGCATGGCCGCAAGCCGGACGCGTCCCCATTCTCGCCGACCTGGTCACCCTGCTGCTCCCGATGCTGGCTCCTCGCCCTTCCCGAAGTGCTGCCGCGCATCGGGCCGTTCAGCCCTTGCAACGCGTGCAGCTTCGTTCCGGCCCCATTTGCTGGGAGGAACGCAGAGTGGGTGAGAGCTGCTGCCGTCAGCTGCGCCGTCAGCGGCTCCGGCATCGTGCCGAGCGACGCGAGTGGGACCACGTGAGGCGTAGGCAAATGGTCAGCTGTCGCGAAGGGTACTGTCGCGAAGGGTATGGTCGTAGGCTGGGCGGTCGCCATGGCCTGGGGCTGCAGAGTGATCGGCTCCACCAGGACGTTCTGTTTCGGCGGCGACGCCACACTCTGCCCTGGCTGCGGCGGTGAGCCTGACACCACTCTCACTCCGTGTGGTTTCTTGGGCGACTGCGGTGGCTGAGGTGGCTGCGACAGCTGCGACAGCTGCGACGGCGGCGCCGGACCCGGGCCGATCGCAGCGCGGGATGCGGACGAACCTCCGCCGGACAGCGGCGACGTGCACGCCGAAACTCCGTCGGCCGCCGTGGGCGCGAGCATCATGCCTAGAGGCTCCGTGATGAACGCCCGCGCTGACAATGTCTGAAGCGCTTGTGGATCGCCGTCCTGCGTGGCCCAGCCTTGCGGGGAGACCAGACTGTTGTGCAGCGGCATGACGCCATCGTAGCTGGCGCTGCCGGTATGGGGCACAATGGACATACTGTTGCAGCGCCACACGGGCGACTCCTTCTCGGGAAATATATCCATCAACTCGCCGATCATGCTGAGCCCCAGCGGGTCCTCGCCCATCGAGAGGTCTTCGAACAGGGCCATGCAACTTCAGAGGAACCAGCCCGAGCGCTCAGGCGCACTCCAGGCAGGCCCAGGTGGTCAAACAGGCAGTACCCCGGGTTGGAGTGAGGAGATGCGGTCCGTGAGGCAAAAAGTAGGGGGGACCGCTTTCGTCATAAAGCAATAAGGTACGTTGTCGCAATCGAAATTTCATTCCAGGAAGGACCCCCATCATCATTGACGTGATGCATCTCAAGTCCTTTGTAATTGACGAAAATATCTCCGAGGGAGATCAACAATCTCTCAGTTCGTGCAAAACGCGTACAATTGTACGTACGAAGATCTCACTCTCGTTGTCGTTCGGTGATCGTTCGACGCCTAGTCACATTCAAAGTCAAGAGCCGCGCGAGCCCTCCTGGGACCGATCGAAAGATTCCTCACCTACTATTGTACCTCGACGAACATGCTTGCGATCTTTGACGTCGCGCTCGCGTGGACGCTTCCGCATTGCGCACGCTGCGGCGGCGTAGAGGCGCCGCTGCGCGCCTTTGGCCGCGCCAGTCGGCTCGCGCGCGCCGGGGCGCCGGCAATGACGACGCAGCCGCTCGTGCTCCTTGCAGAGGAGGAGGGGGCCAGCAGCTCGGCGGTATCTGTCGTGGACACGCTGCTCGACGTCGCTGTGTACGCGCTGCTGCTGGGCGTCGTCGTGTTGACGCTTTACTCTCTCTACGTGACGTTCGACCAGCGCAACAAGGAGTACGGCGGATGGGTGAAGAAGGAGGACGACGAACTACTGGACACATCGGCGCGTGGTCCCAACGACCGCCTGCGCTCGGGCGCTGTTTACGACCCTGTGACCGAGCAGTGGACGTACCCGGCCAAGACTACCAAAGCGGCGGCGCGCGTTGGCCGTGCGCCGGCGGCCGACGAAGAGGTCGGTGGCAACCGCTACGAGCGCCGCATGGAGAAGAAGTTGAAGGCCGCTCGCGAAGGGAAGAAGCGCCGGAGCTGAGCGGTTGGCGACCGCATGCTGGCTCAGCGCGTGCGAGGGAGTTATTGGTCTGCTTTCCATAGGACGCAACGCGGACGGCACACGGCACGCACATCACACAGGCTCCACGGTGACGAGATGAGACGGCCGCTCGGCGCGGGCGGACCGGCACCGGGCGGCGGCGACGCGCGACGTACGCCGGTACGCGCGGTCAAAGTTTGACAATTCATGGGCGGAGGCCACTGAACGTGAAAAAGGGCGCACGATCGCATATTTTCCTCGTTAGCCTCTCTCGATTCTTTCGTCTCTCAGAATGTCCTCACTCCTCCCTGCGCGCCCTCGGGAGAATCAGTGTGGCCCGGCAACCCCGGTTTCGCATCCGACATCATCGCAAAGGCGACACTCAGGCGCCGCGGCAACCCCAGGCGCAGGCGGCGCAGCGTCGACATAGTCGCGACAGAAGACGACCACATTCTTGCCCGCAAATGGCAGCGTGCCCAGCGTGATGTTTGGGTGCTTCCGCCTGAGATACTCGCAGAGGTCTGCATGCGTGGTTACCGGGCGGCCGTCGGGGCGTCGGCGGGACGGGAAGAGACGCGAGAAGACGCAGCATGGTACGACGGCAAAGGGCGTGCGTGCGGTGATGGCGGCGTCAACGATTTCCTCGGTCGCCTCATCAGGGTGCATCGCGACGACGAGCGCGGCGCCCTGCGCGAGTGCGACCCCCGCGTCGCCCCCCGCGGCGCCAAATAGCTCGCGAGCCACCTCAAACGGCGGGAAGCCTGAGCGGCGTAGCCTCTTGCGCTGCCACTTGGACAGGTAGCCCGAGTGAGGCCGAGGGTCGACGAGCGTGCATCGCTGCCCGGCGAGCGTCAGATGCAACGAGAGCTCGCCCTTGCCGCCGGCCACGTCCAGCACGCCATGCCGCCCAGGCCCACCTCCATCGCCGCCTCCCTGCAGCACCTGTGCAAACGTGGCGAGCACCCAGTCACCGAAGACTTGCGCACGCTCAGAGTGAGGCGCGTCGTCGCCGTGCACGCCGTCGCCTTCGGCCGTCGACACCCCAGAGAGGTCCGGTGCGGGCGGCCGCGCATCTGCCGGCAACGGTGGAGATGCCTGTCGCTTCTGTGGCACGACCATGCGTTCAATGCCTGTGTTGGAGCGTATGCTCAGCCCGGTGACGGTCGCGCTCTGCACGTGCAGGCATGCCTTCTCGCCTCCACTGGGCTCGCGCGCATGGATGCTGACGGTCAATGTGTCGCCCGGGCGAAGGGAGCGCTTGAGCTCTCGTAACGCCTCGTCATCCATCTGACCTTCGGCGCTCCTGCCCTTGAACAGGAGCTGGTGCTCCTCCGCCGTGCCTGGATCTGTGGTGGTCGTCGTGAGTCGACAGAAAAATAGGTAGCGGCCGCGGTGGCGTAGGTCATCCACGCTGCCGGCAAGAACCAGGGAGCACGGCTCCATCACAGCACAAAGACGTCAAGTCAAGTCAAGTCAAGTCAAGTAGGAATTCTCTGCGAAATTGCGTACGGTACATGTACGTTCATCGGTCAGCGTCGGTTTGGAAACGGTCGGCCGAGGATTGATAAATCATGAGTTTGTCTCAATCCAATGTAATAAATGAGAAATTTTGAAGGAAAGTTCCGCATCTCGAAAAATGCTCGTGCAGGTCCTCCTCGCCCTGGCCTTCTCAGGGTCGCCGCACGTGGCTCCAGGGGTTTTGCGGCCACAGTCGTCCGTGCCCACCGTCCACATGCGGGGCTGGCAGGACCCGTGGGCGGATTCCATGCGCCAGGGCAAGAACGAGCGCATGCCGGCCGGGCGCAGCGACTCCAAGTTTGAGCAGCAACTCGAGGCCCAGAACAATTCGGAATTGCAGAAGCTGGGAGTCGCAACGGCCGCTATGCTCGGTGCTATCGCCGTGATCCTCGGCGTCCAGATCTCACAGCTTTGAAGCCTGGAATCGCTAGCCTCCAGGGTGGCTAAAACTGCGGCCCTCGATCTTATGTGCGTGTCCAATCATTGAGGGCTCGAAGCGACGTGACCATGTGTGATTCAGTCGCTTGAGCCGGAATTTGAAGCTACTGTAGATGGCCGGTTAGCCCACTTCTACGTTCCTAGCGTCCTCTCGGTTGCTACCCCGGCCTTCCGCGCGCGCGCACACGACATCGACAACCTGACACACACACTCGACTCACGACTCGCACGCGTCTCCGGACGGATCACACTCCACACTCCCGACACATGTGTCAAGTCAAGTCAATTCACCACCGCTCGGTGGCATCCATATTCCGAGCGATGGGGAGAACAAGCACGTTTCCATGCCCGTGTCCCGCCGTGGCACCATGCCGTCCCATTTCCCACATGTCGCATGCCGCCATACTCTCACGCCCTTCAAATTCCCCCACCGCAATTCAGGGGGTCCTGCCAATGTGTAGGTAGCTTGGTAAGTTACAACTCTCTCTCTATTCAAATTGCGTCTACAATGTATTGCCTCTTTTTGCCCATGCCTTTGCTCCCAGCAAAGCATTGCCGCTCCCCGTAGAAACGGGGGGGGACCTGCATTCAACCCTTGAAGACTGATCACGTTCACAGCAGTTTTCACAGCGCCTTCCGAGGGGGGCTCGGCAGAGCTGCCTGCCTCGGTCGCCGCACAAACGGCGATCCGACCGTCGCCGACGAGGGCGACGGCCTCGGCCTCCCGGGCTTCCACCGAGGGCTCGCGGATCAAATGCAGGTGGAGCAAGCTCAGCAATCGTCCGAAACGTCCGCCATCGAGTCACAGCTTCTGCTCTCCGCGCGAAACGCGTCGGACGTAGACGCGACGCAGAACGCGCTGCTCCAGGCTGCTCTAGGACGCAGAACGCGCCACTCGCTCGCGGCGACCAGTGGTAGCAGCCCCGCGGCCCTCGCTCGCACTCCTGCTCATGGTAGTACTCCTGCCAATTGCAGCAGCCTCTCCGACGGCAGCAGCAGCAGCCACGCCGATGGCAGCGGCGTCTTGTGCGAAGGCGTCGGCAGCAGCTGCAGCACCCCGAGCCGCCATTCCACAGGGGCGCGCTCGCGTCTAGGCACGCCCTCGAGCCGCACGAGCGCCATAGCGAGCGTCTCGCCTGCCTCCAGCTCGGCAGCGGCCGCGGTTGCGGCGGCCGAGCGCATGGCACCCCTCGACGAGAGCTCTTCACGCGGCCGGGCGCTCGCGATGCTGTCCGCTCAGGCGTCGATCGATGCGATGTTTCAGCGCGAGTTTGGCAAAGAGCACCGACACGTGCTGGGTCGCATTGATGGTGGCACGCCTCCGCCGCCACCATCGATGTCGCCGCCGCCACCGCGGGCCACGCCGCGGCGCAGCGACTCATATGGCTTCAACTCGCCGCCGCCTTCGGCGCCCACGACGGCACGAAGCCGGACGGCAGTTTCGATCGTCGCGTCGACTGCCGCCGAGGCGGCTACGACCACTGCCGCCGCCGCCGCCGCCGCCGCCGCCGCCGCCGAGGCCGAGGCGCGCTTGCATGCAAGTGCTCACCACGGCGCCGCCGCCGAGGCCGAGGCGCGCTTGCATGCAAGTGCTCACCACGGCGCCGCCGCCGAGGCCGCGGCGTCACCCTTCGAGACGGCGCCCACGACGGCGCCCTCGCTCAGCCCGGCCCTCACCCCGACGTCCGAGGCGGCGGGGGGCGACGATGGCGCCGAGGGAGGGCGCGCCAGCGCCGGTAGCCGCAGCGGCGGCAGCAGCAGCCACGGAGCATCTGGTGGCGGTGGCGGTGGCGGTGGCGGTGGCGGTGGCGGTGACGCCGTCGCCAGTGCGGCAGTTTTACGTTTCCTTCCGTCGTGGATATGGCCCCAGGCGCCCACGACGGCGCCTCCCCAAAGGCCCTCACCGCGCTACGACTCGCCGCTGCCGGCGCCGCCGCCGGTGCGTGTGCCCCCCCAGGAGGACGAGGGCGACGAGGGCGAGGACGATCGCGGTCTGGCCGACACGTCAGAGTATCCGTGGCTTCGGAATGGGCTTCAGAATGGTTCGGCCCAAGCCCAAGCCCAAGCCAGCGCTGCCGGCGGCGGCGGCGACGCGAGCGCTATCGACGGCGTGTGGGGTTGCGTGAGTCCCGAGGAGAGCGAGAGCAGGCTGCGTGAGGGCCTGCGCGAGCTCGCCACTGCGCGTGAGCACGCGATGCAAGGGTGGGCGCAGGCGGAGCGCCGTCACGAGCGCACACGTGCCTCCCTCGAGGCGGCGGCGGCGGCGGCCGAGGAGGAGGCGCGCGAAGTCGCCGCGGCGAGCGTGCGCGCGCTCGTGATGGCGCTCGACGAGGCGGAGATGCAAGTGCATGAGGCGCGACGCGAGTGTGACTACTGGCGCCACTTGCATGGGGAGGTGCACGTGAACGCGCAAGCCCAGGCGAGCCAGCATGCGACCGAGAGGGAGGCTGCCGGGGCAGCGCTCGAGGCACTGCGAGCGCGTGTTGAGCAAGCCGGCTCCGAAGCCCGCGCGGAGGCGCTCACGATGGCGCGCGCGGAGCTCGATGCGAGCCACGTGGCAGTGCGCGAGCTGCAGGCGTCTGTGGAGGCGCTCACGGCGCGTGCTGCACAGGCAGAGGCACAGGCACGCGAGGCGATCGAGCGCGAGAATGTGTGGCACATCGTCTGGGGCGACCGTCGGGGTACGTCGACTGCTGACCTGATGAGGTCCTCCGCCTCCTCTGCGAAAAGTGGCGGGGCGCTCAAGCTGAAGGCGCTCGTGACGGCGCTCGAGGGTGATGTGATGGCCGACGAGGCGGCGGCGGAGGAGGAGGCGAACGCGGGCGGGGCCGAGCAAGTCGATGAGGACAAGGGCGCGCTAGGTGACGACGGTCAGGCGCGTGAACGTGAGGGGCGTGAACGTGAACGTGAGGGGCGTGAACGTGAACGTGAGGGGCGTGAACGTGAACGTGAGGGGCCGCTGGCGGCGCTCGTAGCCGAGCTGGCGAGCGCGCGGATTCGGGCCGAAGAGGCGGTGGCAGAGGGCGAACGGTTACGCGCGCGCCTCGAGGCAGCCGAGCTGCGCACCGAGCAGGAGCGCATGAAGGGCGAGGGCGAGCTCGGCCAGCTACGGGACGAGTTGCGCCGCGCTCGTGAAGAGGAGGTCACGCGCCACGAGAGCCGAACCTCCGCCCTCGGATGGCCTCGGATGCCCTCGGATGGCCTCGGATGCCCTCGGATGCCCTCGGATGCCCTCGGATGGCCTCGGATGTCCTTTGAGTGTGTCCGGTGGCCCCCTCACAGGCGCTTCTCAAGAAGGAACAGGGCGCCCACGCGCAGGCCCTCGCCGAGGTGGACGCGCAGATGCGCGCAGGCCGAGAGGAAGCGATCGCGGTCCACGCGGCGCTCGTGACGGCGCTCGCGGACGCGCGCGAAGTTCACGCTGCCGAGCTCGCCGCCGCGAAGCAAGAGGCCAACCAGGCGCGCGCGATGGCTGAGCTCGCCAACTCAGCCGTCGAGATGGCGGCGGCTCGTGAGGAGGAGCTAGCCGCGCTCCGTGCTAAGGAAGCGCGCATGCAAGCCGTCATCGACTCGCTGCTCTGATGCCCTCGAGATGGCGAGAGGCTCTTCAGCCCGGCCTTTGTTCGGCGTCGATGACCATCTCAATACATTATGTCTCCGTAAACAGTGCAAAAGCGAAGAGGATAGTCCGATAACTTTATACGTGAGTGTGAGTTTTGTTATATACCGTACGTTAGATCGGTATCGTTGTACGCTGGCGTTACGCTAGCATCGAAAATGGCGCGCTGCACTTACGTCTGTTCGAAGCTCCGTCGTTTTCGGATTTCGCGCGCTGCGGCTACGCGGCTTCGCTCTTAATAAGGAGCGCCCACGTGGTCGGCGTCCTCGCACTGCGCTGTGTACGACAGATCGACAGTGTGTCACACCTCTAGGTTGGCCGACGACATACATCAGTAGAAGCCCTCCTCCACGAGCGTGATCATCCCAGCAAGAGCGCCCCAGTGATAAAACTTGGTTCCCGAGCAATCGCCGCCGTGGTCGTCGGCCGTCTTGTGAGGCGAAAAGTTCTCGCAAATGTGCCGGTGCAGCCGCCACTGGCTGAGCATGAGCGCCGTCATCTGCTTGCACAGCGCCTGACGACCGGCGCGCACCTCGGGC
>PJAB01001533.1:0-13851 GCA_002887195.1 Chrysochromulina parva
GCAGCCGCGGCCTGCTCAACATGAGCGACCCACCCTCGCAGCGCGCGCGCGAGCTTTTGATTGAAGAGGCTGGCGATGGCGCGAAGCCGCTTCGCGTTTGCAGCCGCGGCCTGCTCAACACGAGCGACCCACCCTCGCAGCGCGCGCGCGAGGGCTTGGTGCAGCAGGCTGACCAAGGCCCGGTAGCCCTTGGCACGGGCCGCCATGCGCGTCTCAGCGAAGGCAACCCACGCGTGCCAGCCGCGCGCGAGCTGTCGGTTGAGCATATGGCGCACGGCGCGCTCGAGACGAGCGCCCAGTGCGGCGCATGCGGCCTGCGCATGGGCACGCCACAAGTGCCATCCCCTGCGGTATCCGCCATACCGGTAGTGGCCCAGAGCCACGAGCAGCTGGCGGCGGTTGACGGCCGCGGCCACTAGTGATTGGAGAGCTTCACGCAGCACACGAAGCCGGCCGTGGTGCCCTATCTGGAGCCCGAAGAGCCACCACTGCACGGCCTGCACCCACGCGTCAAAGGCACGGCAGCACTCGGTGTGCAGCCGGTGGAAGAGCGCTCGCTCCGTCGCACGCAGCTCCCATGCATACTCGCGCTGCGCCATCCAGCCCGCCACCCACTGGTCGAGCGCCGTCCTGAGCGCCTCGAGCCGCGCGATCTGGGCGATCTGCTGCTCCACCGCGAGGTTGGCCGCCACCGCGAACTGACGAGACTCGACGAAGGGGCCAGTGGTCATCAGAGGTCATCAGTGGAAATCAGTGGCCATCAGTGGTCATCAAGGGTCATCAGTGGTCCTTTGTCACCTGGAGCGACTCGACGGAGCCGAGCTGATGTACATCCGGCGTGCCGAGCGCCGTGAGGGTTTGCAGCGCCGGGTACGCGAGCGGCAGCGTCGTGCGCGCGCTCTTCACAGGCGAGCTCTTCACAGGCGAGCGGATCCACTCGGGCTCGACGCGCATGTGCTGCGAGTACGCGGCGTGTGGCCGGGCGCGGGCGGCCGGAGACGAGCGTGGCGCGGGCGTGAACCCGGGAGAGCGCTGCAGTTGCGGCGAGGCCGGCGCCGTGATGGGCGCCTCGTCGGGGCCCATCACGGGGATGGGGCCGTCCGGCCGTTGTGGAATGGACACCTCCCCGGGCGCCTTCTGCCGATACGACGCGCCACGTGCCGTGGCCTCGACACCTTCCACAGACCGATACGACGCGCCACGTGCCGTGGCCTCGACACCTGTCGCTGCAAGCCACTGGGATGCCGCCTTGGCCTGCAACGGCGGCGGCGGCGGTGGCGGCGGCGGCGGCTGCGGCTGCGGCGGCGGCGGCGGCGGCGGCACCTGCGCGTCTGCCGGCTCGAGCCACTGATGAGAGTCAAGAAGGAGGTCCGAGATGTGAACGAGTGCCGAGCGTCTCGCCGCCTCCGCGTCCGACTCGAAAGAGAGGCGTTCCCTCTCGCTCCCCGACGCCTCCGCCGTGTAGCCGGCGCTACCGTGCAGCGCCGGGAACCGGGTCGTGGGGCGTGACATCCTCCCAGGCCACATGGGGGCCCCCGACTCGAGACCCGTAGCCGCAAGCCAGCGGGACGCGGCCGCTACCTGCAGCGGCACTCAGAGGCAATCAGTGGCAATTAGAGGCAATTAGAGGCAATCAGAGGTCATTAGAGGCAAGTAGAGGCAAATAGAGCGGGACACGGCCGCTACCTGCAGCGCCTCACGCTGCTCCACCGACTGCGACGAGCCGGGGACGCGACTGCCCTCATCCTCGTACGAGAGCAAAGCATGGTCGTCATAGGACGCCGCCTCCTGTGACACGATCCGGCGCGCCTCCTGCGAGATGATACGGCGGCGCTCTTCCCCCTTCGCGCGCTGCGCGTCGCGTCGGTAGTCCTTCCACAGACCGAGAGCGCGATGCACGTGAAGGCGTCGCCTAGCAAGCACGACAATGAGAGGCAATGAGAGAGGCAAGGAGAGGTCATCAGAGGCAATTCGAAGCGATAGGAGGCCATCGGAGACCTTGCCTCACCTAGCAATCTCGACGCGGATCGTAGTCGCGAGCGTTGCATGGTGTGCGACCTGCTCGAGCACCGAGCTCAGCCACGTGTCAAACCCACGCGCGAGGCGCCTCGATCTCCACTGGCGCAGCACGGCGCGCGTCGTCGCGAGCGTCCCCTGTTGCTGCAGCCACGCCTCGAGCCAGCTGTGGAATCCAGTCGCGACGCGCCGGTGCACCCACACGCTGCACGCGCGCGCCGTCTTGAGCAGCAGCACGGCCAGCGCCTCCCACGTATTGAGTGCGCGCCCGAGGCGCCGATGGCGCAGCCGCCTGATGACTCTCTCCATCGCCGCATGAGTCGCGTCGAGCTCGGCTGCGTCCAAGACAGCCCTTTGGGTCCACAGGCGCCACGAGCGCCGCACCGATGGACATGCAACCATCCACGCGAGGGCGCGATGCAGCAGCGCCGATTGGACGAGCCGTGCCTCGGCGTGGTCTCGCCACGTCACCATGGCGCGCCGAGGCGCATGCCGTTGCAACGCGCAGGCCCCCAGACGGAGCTGACGACGGTGCTCCGCGTGGGTCACGAGGCTGTGAAAGGCACGCCAGCTGTGCTGGTGGAGGACATTGCGGAGTAACTTGCGCGCCTTCATGTGCACGATCGCCACGGAGAAGGCGACGGCTTGCCACGTGTTCCAGGCCCGTGCGAGCGTCGACTGGCCGAACCGATGCGCCGCCGCACGTGCGCGCGTGCTCTGTAGCGCCAAGTCGAGACGCGCCCACCGCCACGCCACGAAGGCTCTGTGGAGCTCGTGTTTCGTCATCCAGGCGCTCGCCTTCCGCAGCGCGCTCTCGGCCTCGTCGTGGGACACCCAGCGTCGGAAGCCTGTGAGCAGCGTGCGAGCTCGCTCTTTCAAGCCACTTGCCGCGAGGAGCGCACGACAGCGCCGTATGGTGACTCCGGCTCCCACCGGCTCCGCACTCGCTTGCCACGTGTTGAGCGCCCGACGCACCCTCCCTTCAACAAACGCCGCCGCGCCTCGCTGCTTCAGGGCGGCCTGCACCACCTGGCCCCGCCAGACGACGAAGACGGCGCACACCTTCGCCGCCGCAAATCGGCACGCGAGGAAGCGGTGCACCATCTGGCGCCGCAAGGCCAGCAAGGCGGTGCGTGCTCGCCGGAGCAAGTACGCGCGCCCAATGAGAGCGAGCACGGCCGCCTCGTCCCGGCGCCGACGCACGTGCTGCTCCCACGTGCGCCACGCACGCGCCCGTTTCCCATTGATCAGCGCCCGGAGTGCCCGGAAGCCGATATGGACCAGCGCCTGGCCCTGCCCGTGCACGTGCTGCCATTCTTCGAAGGCAAGCCCGAGCGTGCGCCGGCGCCCGTGTAGCTTGGCCTGTGGGGAGAGGCCGAGCCGCTCGCGTGCATGCACTCGGCGCACGCGCTGCTTCTCGGCGGTGGCATGCAGCCATTGCACCAGCGCGCCCCGCGTCGCCGAGTGATGTGCGCGGCGCATCAAACGGCTGCACGCCACCATCGCAACGCCGCGCGCGCGCCAGTGCACCATCGCTCGCCACGTGGCCGAATGCCGCACCCGCCGCACGAGGCGCACTGCACGCCGTTTCGCCGAGGCGACTCGTGCCCAGAGAGCGAGAGCGTCGCCCTGAGCACCTGCACGCCAGTGCTCCAGCGAGCTCCGAGCAGTATTCCGTCGCCACGCACCCGCAAGGTGCACCCAGCGATCGAAGCCCCACTCCAAGCCGCGCCGCTGCAGGTGACGCACCGCCGTGCGCTCATGGACCTCGGGGGCAATCTCCGGATATCTCCGCCGGAGATAGCGATCTTGGCTCTCCGGAGCCGCCGCGATCCTGCCCATGCGCAGCCACCGCAGAAGGCTGTGGAACCAGCGGAGAAAGGCGCGTCGAATGAGCCCTCGTACCATCGCATGCACCGCCAGCTCGGCCTGGGAGATCCGCACATGTTCTTCGCAAACGTGCACGCGCCATACTCGCATGCGGATCGCGAGCCGCGGCTGGCGCATGAGCATCCAAGCATCACGTGCACGCTGCAGCTGGGCAGCTCGTGCCGACCAGCGCGTCAGCCCGCCCAGCTTCTGGCGCCTCCGGAGCCCGACGAGAGCGCCGCGCGTGAGAGTGCGACACTCCGCTCGAAGCCTCCATTGAATCCAGAGAGCGCGCTGCCCGTCGTGAAAGCCACGCAGTGCCGCCATGCCCTCGAGCTTGCTTTTGGTACTCTTCCGCTGCTCGCGGCGCGCGAGCGTGCGGAGCATGGCGCCTTCGACGAACGCCTCCGCCCTCACGAACGGCAACGCAGCCGCCCGGCCGACGGTCCTAGCGACAGCTCCACCGAAGCTCGTGGAGCGACGTGGCGTCGCCACGAACGTCGTTCCGCGTGGAGCGACGCTCGACAACTTGGTGGCAGGTGTGGCCGCGACGGCAGTCGCAGTAGATCTGGCAGCGGGGGTGGCAGGTAAGGCACTGGAGGGCGCGGGAGTGCGTGTAGGGCGAGAGAAGGAGAAGCTTCGCCGCACGATCGCGGCAGGTTCGGCGTTTCTGGGAGGCGCCGGCGTGGAGGATGACGTGGACGCGTGCTCCGCTGCCTCCGCTGCCTCCGCTGCCGCTGCTGCTCTCCTGATGTTCGAAGGGTCCATTACCGCCGGCTCGCCTCCGGCAAGCTCTGCAGCGTCCTCCCTTGCCTTGTTCTTCTTCTCGTTGAGCACTTGGGCGTCGTCACGCTCCTCGGCCAAGGTTTGTTGGGCTTGGGCTTCGTCACACTCCTCGGCCAAGGTTCGTTGGGCTTCGTCACACTCCACGGCCAAGGTTTGTCGGGCGTTCGGCGAGGTGGGCAGGTCGTCGAGGAAGTTGGGATTGGAACATGAGCCGGCGGCCACGGGCGGCGGTGCGGGTGGCGGCGCGGGCGGCGGCGCGGGCGGACGCACGGGCGGCGGCACAGGTGGCGGCACAGGCGGCGGCGCGGGCGGCGGCGACATGAGCGCTTCCGGCAGCATGCCGGCGGCGAGCGCTTCCGCCCGATGGATCGCCTGCCGACGGAGCCATATCTCATGCGCTGTTGCCGGCGCTGCTGCGGCCGACGCTGCTGCGGCCGACGCTGCTGCGGCCGGCTCCATTGCCGCAAGCTCCGCTGCCTGTGCGCGGATAGGATGCGCAGGCGTGGATAGCTGCTCCACTGCCGCAAGCTCCACTACCGCCGGCTCCGCTGCTGCTGCCCTCGCTGCCTCATGGATGGCGGACAACTCCTCGTCCATATTAGGCAACTCCTCGTCCACCAGCTCCGCTGCCATCGGATCCTCAGCCATCGGCTCCGCTGCCGTCGGCTCCTCCACTGCTGGCTCCACTGATGCCGCCGGCTCCGCTGCCGCCGGCCGCCCTACTGCCGGCTGCCGCGGCGGTGCAAGGGGCGAGGGCGTCCTCGGAGAAGCTCCGATCACAGCGGCGGCGGCGGTTAGCAGGGCTCGACGCGCGAGCAAGTGCGCTTCACTCGTCCCAAGGGCTCGCGCCGCCTCGAGAGCACGTGTGGCCTGAAAGCGGCGGCGCGTGTCTCGCCGGTGCATGGCGTGGACTTCAGCAATGGCTTCGTCGAACATCGGCAGCGTCATCTCTCGCGCAGTGCGCAGCGGCTGGAGGATGCTAGTGGGCAAGTTGCTCACCTCGAGCTCGGCACCGCTGCGCACGAAACGATCCAAGATGGCCTTGGCCTCCTCAATCCTGGCAGGGTCCTCAACGGCTTCGAAACTGCTCACCCACTGGTACCCAGTGGTGCCCTTTGGTAGGCGAGCTTCAGTTCTCCAACTGGTGGCCGCGCGCAGAAACAGCAGGTAGCGAGCCAGTCGCGCAGCGAGGTGCGTCGCGAGAGCAGCCATGTCCGCCATCGCCGCGTCTGAGTCGTTGTTGCTCCACAGTGAGAGCGGGGAAGGCTGACTCGGACTGCTCAAGGCGGCAGGACTGCTAGGTTCGGCTACTGAAGCCCCCGGAGTCGCTTGCTGCTCCGCTATGCCGGCCGGCTGCGCAAGCTCGACGCTGTCGAAGAGGGTGCTGAGTGCATCGTCGACGCTCTTAGTCACCAGCTCGATCGCGACAGCTTCGAGCGCCATCTTCTCCAAGCTGTTCAACAAGTCCATCGTCCGGTCGTCCGGGGTGGGTTTGAGGAATTACGGCGCGACGAAACGCGCTTCGAAGTGTCGAACCTATGATCCGCACCGTGACGTGGGAGCTGCACCCCAGACGGGCACACTTCGGCTCGTTTCAACTTTCTAGTGTGTCGCAACCACACACAGGTTCACGGCACACTCATGCATACTCGCGCCTTGCGCGCGTGCTCAAGTCGGATGATGACTAGATCCACTCAGGTAGCAGCGGCGCGTCGCTCTACAAGACGGCCTCATCGCGAGGCCTCTCTCGCCCAAGTGCAGGCGCACGCACTGGGAGGTACAGGACCGGGGACCCGTGAAGTGCGCCCAGGCCAGGTCCAGGCACATTAGCACGTGAGGGCCAGGCGGCCGTCCTCCCCGTCTAGCCCCCCGTCTAGCCAGTGCCGTGCTTCTTGATCTTGTCCTTCGTGGCGATCTCGTTCGCCACGAGGAACTTCTCCACGGCGTCGCGCTGATCGCCCTGGAGCTGAAGGACGGAGCCCATGTCGTCATCCTCGACGACGGTGCCGTTGCAGCACTGGTCCTTCTTGAGGGCTTTCATGATCTTCTTGAGGTCGAGCTCCGCGCTCAGGCCCTGCACGGTCGTGATGCATTTGCGTCCGTTGCGCTGCTGCACGCGGATATGGATCAGGTCGCCCGAACCGATCAGCTCATCTTCCGGGGCGACTGCCTTCTTCTTCTTCTTCTTCTCCGCAGTAGCCTCAGCTTCCGCGTCAAGATCAGCGAACGGATCGAGGCCTCCACCCAAGTTGGCGATGTCCATGCACCAGAGGGGGTTAGGCGGCGGCGAGTCCTGCGCACTCCCGAGAGCATCGTGCGAACGTTGAGGGTCAGCTGACGGCTCCAAACGCCGTGGTGCCAACACCAACTTGTGCGGGCGGCGCTGCGCTTGGGGTGGCTGCAGGAGTGCCAATGAGCCGATGTGCCGTGGCCACTGACGCCGCCCCACTCAGTCCTCCCGCGAGGCGGCCGTCACGCGAGGCAAATCACTGCATGCCCCGCGGGGCGCGAACCGGCCGCGTGGAGCCACGCTCCTATTGTCTCACCACACCTCTCTGCAGCGCAGGAGGTAGGGCGCTGTCATGAGCGGCGAGTTTCTCCACGCGTCGGCAAGCCGCCCAAGCAGAGTGTTCGAGGAAAAATCGTCTTTCAATGTCTGCGAAATGCCGGCCACGTGGAGCCGATTGTCAGGGTGAGGCCGCGAGGTTAGAGTTCCGCTGCGTGGTTCATGGCGACGGCCGACCACCTGTACGATGTCTTCCTCACGCAGACAAGCGCGCACGAGATCTCTCGGCTGCTCGAGGCCCACTATGAACGCTTGCCGGTCGGCGTGCTCAGCATCGGGCTGCATACGCTCGCGCGCACGGCGTTGGTACTCCCCGCTTCGGAGCGCAAGGCGCTCGCGGAGCTGCCGTGGTTTGGCAAGATGATGATGCGGCTCGGAGGCATGCTGAGCGGCGCGACTGTTACCGATGTCAAGGGCCTCACCTCGATCCTGTGGGCCCTCTCCTGCCTCGAGCAGGCCGAGAGTCCGCTGCTGCAAGGGCTCGTCAAGCGGCTGCTGCTGCTCGCGCAGCATGGGCGCGTGACCTCCGCGCAGCTGCTGCTCGCCACGCAAGCGCTCGCGAAGCTGAAGCAGCTTGGCGGCCCGATCGGCCAGGCGGTCACGTCCATCGTGCTGCCGCGCCTCGCCGACTTAAACGCCGCACACCTGGGTACGCTGTCGCGCGCGCTCGTCGAGGGGCTCGGCGTGCAGGCGGAGCCGCTGCTGCGTGCGGTGAGCACGGCGCGGCTGGAGGAGTTCACGATCGAGGGCTCGCGCACGCGCGCGCAGCTCGAGGGGCGCGCCGACGAGCCCGGCTATTGTGAGACGATGCTCGCGCACGGTGCGGCTTCGTTGCTGATCGCATTCGCGATGGCGCAGGTCGCGCCTCCGGCCGCGAGTGTGGAGCCACTCACGCAGGCGCTGTCGGGGATGGAGGCGCGCGCGCTCGGCCTGCAGCGCGCGGCCGAGCTCACGTGGGCCTTGCAGACGCTCACGAGCGCCGAGGTGAGCGCCAAATCGGTGCTCGTGGAGCAGCTGCTCGACGGATGCGAGCAGGCGATGCGTCTTCAGGTGGAACAGATCCCGCCGAACGAGCTGCCGAGCCGCCTCGCGGAGCTTGAGAAGCTGGGCAGGCCGATGCAGCCTGCGCTCGTGCTCGCGCGCGAGCGTGCTGCGCACCTCGCCGAGTCCCTCAGCCTCGACATCGAGCGTGCGACCAACGAGGCGGCGCTGCTGCAGCTGCTGACCGAGCGGCCCGTATCCGGCTTCCAGCTGTGCACCGGCCTCTCGAAGCTCGCGCGCCAGGTGCAGCTGTGCCCCGACCCAGAGTCGTGGGCAGCCTCGATCGTGTCGCGCCCCGAATTCGCCAAGATTCTCGCCAAGCTGCACGACTTTCTGCCCGCGCTCGACTCCGGCTACTTGCGCGAGGCCCTGTGCGCGCTCGCCGAGCTCTCGGTGCGTCGAGTGCCGCGGATGGCCTGCCCCAGCATGCACGCGCTCACCAGGCCCTGCATGCACGCGCTCACCACGGCGCCTCGTCCCCTCAGGTGCTCGACACGCGTATCCTCACGGCCTTCTTCGAGGAGATCGCGTCGAGATTGCACGCGCTCACCGCCTCGGACACGGCGCACTGCCTGTGGGCGTTCTGTACCCTCGGCCTCGCCCAGGTGAGTGCCTCTGATGACCGCTGATGGCCTCTCGTGGCCTCTCATTGCCTCTCATTGCCTCTCATTGCCTCCCATTGCCTCTCATTGCCTCTCATTGCCTCTCATTGCCTGTCTGTACCCTTGGCCCCTTGGCCCCTCGCCCAGGCGCCCGCGTACCCGCGCATGATGCGATCGCTCGACAAACAGCTGCCCTCGCTCCATGCAAAGCTCGTCGCGCAACTGATCCGCGCCATCGTGCCCCTCGGTCGCGCGGCCGCGTGCGCGCGGCTGCTGCCGCGGCTCGTTCAAGCGCTCGCCGCCCATGAGCACGCGCCGCTCTCGTTCGCCGAGCTGCTCGCGACGGCGCGCCTCCTCTGCCGGCGCATGCCGCTGGCCGAGCCGTTACTGCTGCAGCTTCGGGCGCATATCGTGAGGGAGCTGGCCTCGGAAGGCGAAGGCTCTCTCGCTGGCAGCCTGTCGCCCGAGCAGATCTCTCTCGCGCTCTGGCTCTTTGTACGACACCTGCCCTCGCTTCAGCAGCTCTCGCCACACTCGCCGTTACTGATGATGCTCCCTTCGTTGATCGAGCAGCTGCTGCTGCTTGTCGGCGATCTCGACTCGATCTCGTCCGAGCAGCTGTGCGACACGATGAACGTGCTCGCGCGCCTCAAGCGGCCCAACACGGCGCTCCTCCCGCGCATGCTCAGCCAGATCGAGGCGCGCCTCACGCGCAACCAGCTTCGTCTCGCGCAGGTCGTCGAAACCGCATGGGCCCTCTGAGTGCCACTGAATGCCACTGATTACCACTGAGTGCCTCCTTCAATGCATGCAGGTCGTCGAGACCGCATGGGCCCTCTTCGAGTTGAACGGCTCGCTCCAAGGCGACCTCACAGAGAGGCTGCTCAGCGAGATCGACCGGAGATCGCGCTCGGAGCCCACCGAATCGCTCTGTGATGCGCTTCGGCTCCTCGGCTCGCTCCCGATGCGCCGCCCGTGGCCTCTGCTCGCGCCGCTCGGCGAGCAGCTCTGCCACGTGAGCACGAGCGGCGGCGTCCTCGTGCCTCAGATGCTGACCGAGGTGATCGATGGTCTGGCGCGGCTGCGGTACGACGAGCCCGAGCTCCTCCTTGATCTCCCTTGATCTCCCTTGATCTCCCTTGATCTCCCTTGATCTCGCGCAGGTACGACGAGCCCAAGCTCCTCGACGCCCTCGAGTCCCAGCTGGTTCGGACGCTCGAGCAGCCCGAGGTGCTGCACGAGGCGCAGGCCTGCACCATCATCGAGGCGCTCGGCGCGCTCCATTACCACGGGCGCTCCTCCACGATCCTCACGCTCCTCATCGAGCGGCTCCACAGTGTGCAGCAGCTGCTGCCTCACTCTGCGGTCGCCTTGGTGCACGGCTTGGCACTGCTGCATGTGGAGCCTCCGGCGCCGCTCGGGATCGCGGACATCATGCGATTGATGAGCGCCTCAGGCCTCGCCATCGACCCCGCCGAGGCGGGCACCCTTCTCTGGTCACTCGTACAGCTGGGCTGCGCAGAGCTGGCACGCGAAGCCATCAGGACGCTGCCCGTCGACATTGCGGAGACGGCGCAGCATGCTGACTTGCACTCCCTCACACTCTGCCTGTGGTCACTGCTCACGCTGCGCTGCTACGAGCATCGGCTCACCATCGCTGTGCTCCAAGCCATTAGCCAGGCCGCCTCTGGGGTCGCGTTACCTGCCCAGCTGTGCCGGATCGCCGAGTGCATGCTCATGCTGCAGCTCGAGGCGCCTCCAGAGCTCGGGCTGGTGCTCCCGCCACTCCTGTGCCAAAAGGCGCAGCTCGCGTGGCAGCAGGTGCAGCTGCAGGTGAGGAGCGAGCGCTCACCGCAGCCGCTCCTTGAGCTCTCTGCTATCCCTCTGCATGCAAATGCTCACCACGGCGCCCTCTCCCCACAGGTGCAGAGCGAGCGCGCGCCGCAGCCGCTCCTCGAGGTCTCTGCTACGCTCGAGGCACTTGGGCTACCCCACCGCGTCAAGGTGTTCAACACGTACGTCATCGATGCCCTCGTACCGCACGACGTGACGGGCGGACCCACGTTTGCGATCCTGCTGCATGCGGCCAAGGACTACACGAGCACGGGCCAGCTGCTCGGCGCGCTGCAGCTCAAGGCACGCCTGCTCCAAGCCCTTGGCTGTGTCGTCATCCATATTAGGCACGAGGAGTGGAATGACCAGCGCACTGACGAGATGCGTCAGCGCGCGCTTCGTGAGAGACTCCAACCACACATGCCAGGTGGCCTCAAGGCCGGGCAGGACAATGGCAGCGTCGCGGGCGCGGGCGCGGCCACATCAGGGGCTGCACAGGCCGCCCTCGCGGATCCGCGGGCGGCGATGGCGGCCGCCGACCCCCGGTCTACGGACCCGAGGACGATGCAGTAATGAGTAAATCGAAGATCCCAGAAACGCCGAAGAGCAGCAATTTATCTTCGTTTTATTAGGCCCTCGCGCGCTGAAGATACATGGTTGACGAGCAGACAAAAAAAGCCAGGTATCTTCACACTTCTTCTTTTCACACTTCTTCTTTTCACACTTCTTCTTTTCACACGTTGCGAAATCCCCCTGTCGGTCCTCGTGCGCGAGCCTATTGCAAGCCGGCCGCCCGCGGCCGGCCTCCCCCCAAGAGCACACGGAGCATGCCTTTCTGGTCCGCGGCCTCTGTCGTGCGCGCCGCCGCCGCCCGCGGCACCGGCCTCACAGGTTGCGTGTTCGTCGTCACGGGCGCATCCAACGGCATCGGCTTCGAGTGTGCGAAGGCATTGATCAGCGGCGGCCCTAGAGCGGTGGTTGTTGCGGCTCGGCCTGGAAGCAAGGCAACGGCTGCAGTGGCCACCCTTGAGGCGAACGCACCTACCGGCACGAGCGTCTACCTGATCGATTTAGACCTCGGGGACCTCTCCTCCGTCAGGGCATGTGCCAGCCAAATCCTCGCGCTTGAGGACAGAGATGGGAAGCTCCCTCTTCACGCGCTCATCAACAATGCGGGCCTGAATGGCATCCCAGAGTGGGGAGTTGTCACGCCTGGCATCGAGACCCAATTCGCAGTCAATTGCCTGGGTGCGTTCCTCTTGGCGGAGTTGCTCGAGGAGCGCATCCTGAGCACTCCGGGAGGACGCGTAGTGCAGATGGCGTCCGAGGCCCACCGCCGTGTCGTCTCGTGGACTCCACCGCCGCCGCCAAAGGAACGTTACGACCCGCTGCATGCCTATGCCTACTCGAATCTGATCCGGATTCTGTGGACGCGAGCCAAGGCGAAGCGCGTCTCGTTCCCGGTGGTCTGCCTCCACCCTGGCGTCGTGGGTGGCACAGGCATGCTCCAGCACATGACCACGCGGCTCGTGCTGCGGCAGGTGGCGCTGGTGCTGCGTTGGGAACTGAGAGGCATACTCAAGGGGCAACGTCTCGAGCACGTGGCGGCGTGCCAGACATGGGCCGCGGTGGCGCCGGTGGAGCAAGTCCGCGCCATGAGTGGCGGCTATCTCAACGGCAATCGGAATCCGAATGTGCCCGCTGGGGCGACGTGGGACCAGATCGGCGACCTGGGGCGGGTAGAGCTGCCATCTCCACTCGCGCAGAGCGATGATCTCGCGGAGGAGGTCTTTGAGTGCGTGGCGAACCTGATGGCCAGCAAATAATGACGCGCGCACGGAGAGAGACGAGGGCTTCAGGGGCGTCCAATTCTTAAGAGCGTCCAGAGGTGGAGCCGTCGTTCGAAGAAGCAAAGCGCGCGCTTTTGTGGTCCAAAATTTAGGAAAAGCCGCTTAGGTGCGTTTTGACGAAAAGATGTCGAGCTGACGGACAGACAGACACGCACGGACGGGACAGAAAAGCGCAATAATCGTGCTCCGCCCGCCAAAACGTATCGAGAGATGGCAGATAGGCAGATTCGCGCTTCGCGCGCGCGGATGATGTCTGAGGCTTCCCTCCTGGTGTTCAGTCTTCAGACGAAACCGGGGTTGGGGAAGGATTTTATCTTCAATATTGTTCTTTCACGCCAAAAGGTGCCTTTAAGTACATGTAGGTCGCCTTGGTCATGCGGCATGCACGCTCGCGCTGTCTCGCGTCGCCTCCTCAAACGCCTCGCCTTCATGCGTCCTGGTCAAAGGCATGCAGGATGGTGGCTTGGTGGCATCTCCATGGGCATCTCGTCATCGTCGCCGACGATCGTCTACTGTGAGTCCAACTATGTGATCTGTTTCTGTACTCCGTGCGAGGCCCTTGTGCAACACAGGACCCAAAATAATGCCAAAACAGGCACAGTGTTCAAAGCCTATGTGGCTATGAGTTAATTACCTGAGTAGTGGGAAGGTCCCCCTAGGTCAAAAAAGTTCGCCCCACAGTGTTCAAAGCAACTTACGCACACACCTGCCTTCCACGAACACCATTCTATGCATTCAAGTCACTGTCGTCGCCCCAACCCTCTTCAGCCCGGCGGCTTGGGCGAGAAGACGTGCTTGGGCGAGAAGACGTGCTTGGGCGACTGAGGTCCAGGAATGGCAAGAGGGCCGCAGCGCGAGTTAAAGCACGCGCAAGGGCAGCACGCGCGGTGTCGACGGCAGAGCGCGCGGTGTCCATCAAAACTTCTAACGCGTTGGCCGCTCGCAGAGATTCTTCATCGCACTTCTCCAACTTCATTTTGATCTCCACTGTGTAGATTTGCTGCACGGTATCGTACTCCTTCACATAGGCGAGAGTCTCCTCTCCGTTGCTGCGTTTCACAAACACGCTGCTAAAGATGGGGTAGCGCTGCTCGAGGGCGGGCTTGGGCAACCTCATCGCATCGGGCAACACCGACGCGCGTTTGGGTTCCGGGGCCTTCGTTGACACGTGGAGGGTGGGCATCGGCTCCTTTTGGAAGGTGAGGCGCTGCAGCAACTTGAGGTCTCGTGACCTGCGCGCCTCGCCCAGCTCTTTGGTGCGCGCGAGCACGAGGTCCTCCGTCCTGAG
>PJAB01001534.1:0-13850 GCA_002887195.1 Chrysochromulina parva
TCGAGATCCGAGCGGTTTCGGGGGCCGAGTGGGTCGGGTTGTGCGGCCGTGCGTCGGCCTGCGTAGGGCGCACCGACGTGGGAGAAGGGCGGGTTTCGACCCGTCTTCGCTCGGATCTCGTCATACGTCAACCAGCACACGACAGTTGTACCTCACCCTCACTCTCACGCAAGAACGAAGATGGGCTCAGACAGACGGTTCACACGTGGGCGTCATCTATCACGTATCAGCCCGCCCCGCCCGGCGCGCCCGCAAACTCGACTTGGCAAACCGGAACGGAAAACCGAGCCCCCCAGCACCAAGGCCAGGCCCAGCCTCTCGTTTTTGGCTCTCCTCTCAGGCCCTCTTGCCCCATCTGCGCTCAACGTCCCTCCTCAACTGCGACTGCGGAGCCGCCGGGATACGAAGAAGGCGCCAAGCTCCCGTGCTACAACCTCCTCTCCCAGACAACTCTCGCGCATACGTTTCGCGCCCGAGCCTGTCGTACTCGGCAGCTGCAGCTCAGCCGTCTTCGTCGGCCGCGTCGGCGGCACAGCGAACACCGTCTTGCCCGAGCGTAGCTTCGAGGTTGTCGCCACAGCCTCAAACAAAGCCGCCTCGAGCGTCGCCGGACCCTCTGCGTCTGCGACACCGTCCGAGGCGATGGTCGTTGGAGTGTCCGCCCGTGACGCCGGCGCACGGCGCATCGCCCTCGGGGTGCCAACCTCTTCCTTGCCCTCGCTCTCATTACGCGCGGATCTCCGGTACAATCTCGGGGTGCCGGGCTCGCCCTCGTCGCGCTCACTCCCTTGGGATAGCCCTGCTTCTAGTAGCCCAAGGGCGCCCAAGCGTGCGCGCACGAGTGATGGGTCGTCCTCACACACCCTCACGCCATCGGCCCCAATGCGAAAGGCCGGCCGTTGTGTCGGCTGCCGGTGTGGGTTGAACCAGCCGGGCAACTGTGGGAAATTCGGACGGAGCAGCTGGGCGGCTGAGAGGCGCTCGGGTGGCGCAGGCGTCAGCTCCTTACAGCTCGGTCGATGTAGGCCCGAGGCGTAATTGCGCATGTAGCTCTTGCCGTAGTCGACCGTGAGCTCTTGCTGCAGCCCATAGGCCTTGCGCGTGCTCGCGTACAGCACCATGCGCTCCGAATAGCCTGGCGGCGCCTCGCCGCCCTCGGGGGGAAGCACCGTCGCCTCCCAGGCCTCCCGTGCGCCGGGCGGCTGACCGAGCCCCGCGTGGACCATCAACGGATGGTCATCCGCAAGGAGGCGCGTGTATCCGGTGATCATCTTGAGGCACGCGCTCGCCTTGGCGGCCGGCTCGTTGATCATCGCCGTCATCGCCACTGCGTCGAGGAAGCCTGGATGTCCGTTGATGAGCACGTAACCTTCTTCCTTTCGGTGAAGGGTCGCGCAGTGCGTCGCCAAATGCCGGTCCGGGTGCTCGTGCCGCGCGTGCGCACAGAGCAGATCGAAGAGGTGCGAGTGCGCTCCGTGCAGGCCGAGCGCCTTGCGCACGTCCGCCGCGAGCAGGTAGCACACGCTCGAGGTGCCCGTCGCGATGTCCTGAACGCCGCCTCGACACCGGTTGGCCGCCTCAGGGTTGACCACCTGCAGCAGCTCGACCGAGGCGACGAGCGGTGTGCGCCCTTGCTTGGCAGTGGGCACCGAGCGCAGCGGCACCGCGAAGATGCCGTCAGCCACAAAGGGTTCGTCGTTGGATGCAGCCATCAGCTCGCCGGTTGTTAACCGCAAGAACTCACCACGCAAGACACATACCAGCAGCTTGAGCGAGTGGTGATCCGTCACCACCGATTCCATGCCGAGGTACGGCAGGAGCACCGGATGGCGCAAATCCGACCAGTTCAGTCCACCTGCTGTGCTCGGGAAGACCCCAAAGCCAGCACCGCTGACGTTCGAATTGCGGACGAGAACATCTTCCCACTCGTCAGTGGACGCGCAAGGCAATACGAGCGCGTAGATGCGCGTGCCCGCATCGGCACGGTCGAGGGTGGGGTGCACGGTCACGTAGGCCACAACCATGGCCGGACGCCTGACGCCGCTCTCACGCTGATTCCGGAGACGTCCTTGACCGTGCGGGGCCGAGCTCTCCCAAGCGAGCGACTTTCGCGCCGTATCTACACTTTCGCGCGTGATGTGTCACGCCACCACGAGCGCGCCCCGCCGGTCAGCAATCAGTTTCGTCGCGGTCCCCCCGCGCTCACCGCACACCCCGCGAAAAGTATATGTTGCATTGGTGATCATCGAGACTGTGCCATCTTTTAGAGGTCTGCGCCCCCCCTCGGCCGCCACCGCAGTGTGGCCGGTTTGTTCGACGTGTGCGGCCGGTTGGTTACGCAGACGCCAGCGAAATTGCGGTGGAGCCACAAAGCGCGAACCGAGACACCCCCGGGCCGAGACGCGACGACGCGAACACTCGCGATACTATTGTACGACTCGCGTACTGATTCTTTGACCACGTGACGAACCGATCTCCGACGTTGGTAAGGGCCCCCCATGGTAGGCCGTAACCTCGCCACCCGTGACAGCCAAATTCGAAACATCAAACTTGAAAGCCCGGAACAGTACCCGAGTACCAGGAATCGGGACAGACTCGCCGTCGGACCCCCGTGACCCACCATGCCCGTCACCATGTCGCTCAACGTGTCGAGGTCGCCCACACACTCGCCCACCTCGATCATCTACGGCCAGCAGATGTCCTACCGGGGTCCTGACGGTGCGATGCGCGACTTCATTGCCAAGAAGACCGCTGATCAGATTCGGCAAGGCAACATTGAGCATATGGCCAAAATTGCGTCCATCAAACCTGTCATCGACGATGACGTGGAAGATGAGGCGACGGGAGAGGCGCGCAAGGAAATGGCGGCGGCATCGGCTGCGCGGCGCGCTGCTGAGGAGGAGGCCCGCAAAGCTGAGGTGAAAGAGTACTATGCTCGCCTCAAGGCCAAGACAACTGTGATTGACGATGAGATGGACACGGAGGCAGCAGCGATTGCCCGGGCTGAGTTCGCCGCTGCGTCAAGGGCGCGGAGGGCGGCGGAGGCGGCGGAGATCCACAGGGAAAATGAGGAGCTGAAGCAGCGTCTCTCCCAGATCAAGCCGCATATCGACATGGACATCACCGACGAGGTGGCGGGCGAGGCGCGTGAAAAGCGTGCGGCCGAAAACATGGCGCGGCGCCAAGCGAAGATTGAAAAGCTCAAGGCAGAAAATCTGGAGATGCGGCGGCGGATCGAGGAGTCCAAGGCGAAGACTGACGACGACGTGACCGATGACGCGATGACCGGCGGCGGAACGATCGGCGACCTGCGCAACAAGGTGGCCTCGGATTCGAAGGAGCGAAAGGCCAAGCACGCAGCAAAGGTCAACGCCGAGAACGCAGCGTTGGCATCGCGGATTAAGAAAACCAAGTCGAAGACGAATGATGGAGATGGAACGACCCATTAAGCTTATGTCGACGTGCACGACGAGCAGACACAGCCCCCGCCCCCCAGCCCAAGGCGCGAGGTGGATGGTAAAGGGCTAACGGGGGGCGAGCGGGTCGCTTACACTTAGGTCACGCGGAGTAGGCGCGAGTACGTCCACAGACGTACACATTCGATCGCGGCGTGACGGGTACGTTCACCAATACCGAATACGGTATCATCGCATGCGTGACGGGTTCGATATGGCGTCACGCACACTCCACACATGTCGCCTTCGCACCACTGTTGAAAACGCGTACGCCGACGCGCGAGCCGCGACGGTGTTCGACCCGGCTATCGGATTCTCGCCCCCCCCCCGTGTCTCTCGGCTGTCGGTCGTCGAGCAGTGCCGCACACACGCGCCCGTGCCGCATGCGGTGTAACGCGAGTACACCGCAATGAGATCTCGGACGGACCGCGTGACCGAGTTCCCTCTGAAGACGATAGACGTACCGAGTAAAACTTATGAATGATCACGATACAAGGTCGATCGAGGCGGGGACGACGAGGGAGCCCACTTGTGGGGCTGGGGGACGCGATTGTTCGCGAGACACCGACCCTGACTCGCTGACTGCTGACACGAGTCGAGACGAGATGGTATGCGGAGATCGGATCGAACCCGGGACAGCTCGACGCTGGTCGTTGACCCAACAAATGCAAATCTGCACAGTAACGAGTGTTGTGTAGCAATACAACCAGATAGTACAGCGTGGAGCGTGGGTGCGGACGACGGGCGAAGCCGGCACACAGCTCGAATGGCCATCACCGACCTGGCTCCGAGTTGTTTTCGGCGAGCACGAGCTGTGCCTTCAGGCTGGCCGCCGTCGTATAGTCCTCTCGGCTCACGGCCTCATTAAGCGCAGTGTTCAGCTGTGCGATGGATGCCGCACGCGCTATCCACCATTGCAGGTCTTCTTTGGAAACCACGAGTGATGCTCCAGAGGGGCCCGGTGCCGTGCGTAGGCCACCCATCAGCTTGCCCGCCTCCTGCACGCCTGCAAATTCGGAATTGTCGTCGAGGCCTATCGCGTGCCTCGGGCTGCCAACCCAGAATTTCGGGCTGCCAAGCCAGATTTCATCCTCAGCATCTCCCGCCTCTAGCAGCAGACGCCTGCGGAAACCGTCCTCATCCTGCGGAGTGCCGATAAGTGGTAACACCGTCACGGCGGTGAGCATGAGGATGGCCAAACTTTCTCCCCAGGGGATGATCATCGGGTTAGCGGTAGCCACCATGGGACTGAGAGCGATAGCCGCATGTGCGACGGACTGGAGGAGCATCGACGAAGGAAGGTGTTCTTCCACCTTCCACCTCGGCGCCTCACTTCCACAACTCGGGTTTCGGCACTCTTTCCAAAAATGGCAGGCCAATTTGTGGAAAACCGATTTCTTGTTCGTCAACCACACCCTCAGGTCGGGAAGAGCGCTACCCCATCACCCACAACCCCTCCTCTAAGGAGGAAGCTCACAGTAGGCGCCCATTCGTAGCACAGCGTGCACCCCCCTCGAGGGAGCGCAGCCACCCTCCGAGGGCCCGGTGCAGCTCCGGAGCCCGCGGCGCACGATGGGCATCTGAGAGCTGAAAGTGGACGCGCGGTATGCGCAGCACCTGCATGAGCGTGTCGAACGCGTCGAGTTCGCCGCCTTCTGTGAGTGTGAAGAGTGCACATATCCGAGATTCGGAGCGAGCGGTGAGCTCGGGAGCGCATCCGTGAGGCGGCGGCTGGCAGGCGCCTCTTTCCGGGCACGTACCGTGGTCGCCAAGCTCGCAGCTTCCATAGATGGAGGTCCAGAGCAGCCGACGCCGAAGAGGCGCTGCAGCGCGGCGCAGAGCGTCCGCATCGGCGGCGGCAAGGGCGGCGCTGAGCCGTGGCATGCGATTCGGCGGCACGCGCACGGCGATGGACGTCCAATTGATGGCCTCATCAAGCAATTCGGACGAGAAGCGCTCCTTCGGACGAGAAGGGATCGACCACCGAACGAACACTCAGGCGCAATCAAGGGTCATCAGGTGCACTCAGGGGCGAATCAAGGGAACTCAGGCGTATTCAAGGGTCATCAGCGCGCGCCTTAGTGATGAGTGGCACGCAGCCGAGCAGTAGCCCAACAATGGCGCGGTGGCCGTAGCCCCCAATCTTGCCCTCGGGCACGACGCAGAAGCTCGCTTCGCGCCCAGCGCGGATGAGGTCACGTCGGGCCTCAACCTACGCACGCGAGGGATCAAGCGACCGGGCGATCAAGTGAGACACTCAGTACACAGGTGGACAACCGGGACAACCGACTCGAAATGGCCCAGATAGGAAAGGCGACTTGACGGCGTCGTCTTGGGCGTCTCAGCGGCGCGTGGCTCAGGTGGAGATTGGGCGACGAGACCACGCTTCACGCCCCTCCCACGGGAGATTGGGGGAGATTGGGGAAGATTGGGCGACGAGACAACGCTTCACGCACCTCCCACGGTTGCACCGCCTCGGGCTGCGTCTCCGTCTGCGTGATGGCGATGGACTCGTGCCGCGAGGCGTTCTTGTGGCACAGGTAGAGCACTAGGCGCGAGGGCTCGTAGAAGCCGGGTCCCTGCGGCACTGTCCACACAGCACCCCCGAAGAGCACACGTGGCTCGAGCAAACGTGCCCGTGGCATGCCGTTGGGCGCATACGCTCCTTTGGCACGAATCGCGCGGCAGGTGGGGCCGTCAGGATAGTCTATCAGGCCCGGATGCCCCGGGATCATCACGTCTTTCCGCGGCTGGAAGCAGACGTAGCACGGGGCGCCCGACGAGACGCACCGGATCGGATTCCTCTGCCCCCCAGACGGGTAGTCCGATCGGCCGCTGAGCTGCAGAAGGACCAGTTGACGGGTCGCCGACGCCGGGTGCAGCGTGTCCCAAGTGCCTCGCGCGTTGGCATGATCGCCCAAGGAGCCTCTCAGCCAGTGCACCAAGTAGCGCCACACCTCGGCCCAGCCCTCCTCATGCGGCACCACAATCGCATGGCGGGGCAAGCCGGCACCGACCGACACGTTCCAGTACGGGGCATGCTGTCGTACCCAACGCAGCGCAGGAAGGATCGTATCGCCATTCGGACACCCGTAGATCCAAAAGAGGTCGGCATGGTTCGCGCGCGGCTCAAAGTGATCGGATCGCAGCAGTCGATCGCCCACGTCCTCCGCCAAGTGCCAAAAGTTGCATGAGCGGCGCAGCGACGGAGGGAGTGGGTAGATATGGATGCGCGGACGGACGGTCGCCCGGCGTGCCTCGAGCGACGCCACACGCTCCAAGGAGAGGCTGCAGTCGAGCCCCCAGTACCCCTCCTCACAATGGCAGAATCCATACGAGCACGAGCGCCCATGTGACGTGCATGCATTCGGGCAAGCGGCGACCGCGTTCGAGGACGCCTCGCCGGCAGAGCGCCGCCAAAGATCGGGTCCAAGTACGCTCGTAACGTCGTGGATGCCAAAGCCGCCACTGCCGTGCCGACGCCGACTGTCGCCCAGCGTGCTGCCTAATAACGAGCACGAGCGCCCCACTGCTCGTGCCGTGTTCCGGCCCCCACGAGCCCGCGGATCGAAGAGCAACGCATTCTGACGAAACCCATCGCTGCCTAATAAGGAAGCACAGCGGCAACGAGGCGTCGTATCGGGCACCGACGAGTCGCGCGAGCCATCGCACCAGCCCAACCCACTGCAACCGCCACACCGCGCGCTCGGGAGAAGCACTGGCGGCTTGGTCGCGCCCAACATGGCGCCCAGCCAGGGCTCCATCTCGCGCCAGCTCAGCCGAACGGGTGCCAGCGCATCCGAGGATCCCCTTCGAGTCGGGACCAGAGGCGAGTGGCCAGCGCCCAGCACAGCGCCCAGCGAGCTCAGGTTGAGATCGATCGAATAACGGCCGGGCGGCGCCACGTAATCAGCCTCATGCACGAGCCCGGGCGGCAGGAGCAGGGGCGAGTGCGCGGGGAACATCTTGAGGAAGGCGAAGACGGGGAGGTACGCCCAAGCCAGCTCGTCCGAAGCTCGCCCATTTATGGAAGCTTGATTCCCATCCGAACCCGCCGCACTCGCGCTCGGCACAGCGCTTGGCACAGCGCTCGACACAGCGCGCGGCACAGCGCTCGGCACAGCGCTCGGCACAGCGCCGCCGCCGACCGCACTCGCGCCGCCCTCCGCCCAGAGCTCGCGGACGGTCCGCTGGGTCTCGACGCAGACGACGCGCTGCATCGAGAGGAACGGGTGCTCGATAAAGGCGGGCCACTCGGCAGGCATCGGCGATGCCTCGAGCGACAAGGCACGGATCGCTTCCATGACACACGCGCACGGCAGCGGGCCCAGCCAGCGGAACGGAGGCTTCAGCCGGCGCACGTCGCGCCCGTTGTTGGCCACGTCGCGAAGCCGCTGCCACGCTTGCTCGGAGACCAGGAAGGAGAGATTGATCGGCTCACCGTCGGCCAGCTCACAGGAGGGCATGTGCGGCACATTGCACGCCGGACCGTGGTGCGTGAACGGGCACTCGCACGTGCCCGAGAGCTCGTCGCAATTGCCGTAGCGCATGCAACCGGGCAGGCATTTGCTCTTCGCAGCGTTCGATTCGGTCGGCTGTGGCGTTGGCGCGGTTTCTGCCGAGGCAAGCTGCTGTGGCGGCGGCGGCGGTGGCGACGATGCGGCGGCCAGCGGAGGTGCAGCGCCGGTGATGGGAGTGGCGAAGTCGATATGGGTGCGTGCAGCATGCACGCGCACGATTGGTGGCGGAGGGTTGTCGGAGGTGCGGAGTAAGGCGAGCCCAAGCAGCGTGAGGGCGGCGACAACCGTGAGCCGACGTTCCATGATGGCTATCTTTCATAGGAAAGCGCTGTGAATACGTGAAAATCGTGGTTCATCTCCTCACGAAAATCCACTACCCCGCCTCTGTGCGCGCGCTGCGCTCCGGGGGACAAATCGGGAAAGAAGTTTGCCTCGCACGTCGACCGACGACACATGTCAAGCAATGCGAACTCGAAGTGGGCGGAGCACCGCACGCCGGAAGGCAAGGTCTACTACCACAACACTGAAACGAACGAGACCTCATGGGAGAAGCCGGACGAGCTCAAGACTGGGCAGGAGCGTGCCGTTGGCGCGGCCCAGACTGCGTGGAAGGAGTTCACCGCCGCTTCGGGCAAAAAGTACTTTTACAACGCGGAGACGAAGGTGACGACGTGGGAGATGCCCGAGGAGCTCAAGGCGGCGGTTGCCGCCACCGAGGCCCTCGCGACCGGCAAGACATTGGCTGCGGCCCCTGCCGTCGCGGCAAGGCCGGCTGGGACGGTGGCGCCCTCCGCTGCGCCTGCGGTTGCGCCCGCGGCTGCGTGTGCGGCTGCGCCCGCGCCTGCGGCCGATGGCGGACCATCGGCTGCCGCAGCTCCGGCCGCGGCGCCGACGCTCTCGGCCACCGAGGAGGCCGCTGCTGCGGCCGCAGCCGCGGCCGCGAAGAAGACCTTCTTCGCGATGCTCGAGAGCGCGGGCGTGAGCGGGGAGGCGAGCTGGGAGGAGGCGATGAAGCGCATCATCAATAAGCCCGAGTACCGCGTGCTACAGACGCTGGCCGAGCGCAAGGCCGCCTTCTTCGCGTGGCGCGAGCTCAAGCGAGAGGAGCGTGAGGAGGAGGCGAGGCGCGTTCTGCGCCAGCGAAAGGTAGCCTTCCTCGAGATGCTCAAGGGATGTGCCGAGCTGAGCAGCCGCACGCGCTTCCATAAGGTCGTGCAGCTCTTCGAGCGCGACCCGCGATGGAGCGCACTCGATGGGGACGAGAACGAGCGCGAAGAGCTCTATGAAGAGTACGTTGATTGCCATGGACCTGCCTTGCATGCAAGTGCGCGAAGAATACGTTGATTGCCATGGATGACCTGGCTTGCATGCAAGTGCTCAGCACAATCGCCTTGTCCTTATCAGGTACGCGCTCTCCCTCGAGCGCAAGGAGGCGCAGGAGCGTCGTGCCGAGCGCAAGGAGCAGATGGGCGCGTTCAAACGGCTGCTCGAGACGGCGCGCGTGGGCGGGCGCAGCCAGTGGCGCCACGTGGCCGATCAGCTTCGCGACGAGCCCGCGTACCGCGCCCTCGACAAGATCGATCGGCTTGCGCTCTTCGAGGAGCACGTGCGCGCGGCCGAGCTGGTCGAGGAGCAGCAGAAGCTTCAGGATCGCGAGGCGCGCCGGCGGGACGAGCGGCTCAAGCGCGACGCGTTCCGTGCGCTGCTGCTGCGCGAGCACCGCGAGGGGCGCTTGCTGCCCCGGACGCGCTGGAAGGACCTCGTCAACGTCCTCCTGCCGACGCCCGAGTACCGCTTCGCCGCCGAGCAGAGTGGCTCGACGCCCGCCGAGCTCTTTGAAGATGTCCTCGAGACCATCTGTGAAGAGTACGAGAGGCATCGAAGGAGCTTGACGCGCATCGGGGGCAACGGCGGCTTCGAGATCGACGTGAGCACGACGCTCGCCCAGCTCGAGGCGGCGATCGATGTGGCGTACACGCGCGGGGAGAGTGGCGTGCGCCCTCCATCGTGGGCGGTGCGCACGTACCTCGAGGACCATCTAGAAAGGCTTGCTCTCGAACGTGCCAGTCGCCCAGAACGGCGCGATGAGGGCGAGGGCGAGGGCGAAGGCAGCGGCGAGGCCCCCAACCGGGAGCGTAAGAAGAAGCACCACCACCACCGCGAGGGCGAGGAGGGCGAGCGCAAGAAGAAGAAGAAGCACAAGTCGAGCCGGCACAGCCACCGCAGCCACGGCTCTGAGGACGAGGACGAGGGCGAGGGCAAGGGCGATAGCCCTGCCGAAGGGCGAGAGGCTGCCCCGGCCGCGGCGACGGAGAGGGAGGAAGGCGAGACCGAGCCGTTGCCGGCCCCGTAATCGGCCGTGAGGCGAGGCCTCTTCTCTGGTCAAATTCTACGAGTCTGATGAGAATGCCATCCTTTAGCCGTGCAGATGAAGTGTCTAATAAAGGTGCAGCCACAGGGCGGACGCGGCTTCGGGGTTCGAGGCTCGCATCGGCGAGAGGCATCCTGCCATTTGGAGGGAGTCGCCACCACAACTCGACACAAAAGATTCCTCATCTCCGCCGTCGTGCAGAGACCGCTGAATCTCCGATTTCATGTCTTCGGTGATCCCATTCATCTGCTCCGTCGCCGCGCTGCAGACGCCGCCGCTTGTGCCGCCATCGCCGTCCGCCGTGCCCGCCAGCTTCGGACGCCGCGCTGCGCTCGCGTTCGGAGCGGCCTCGACGGCAGCTATGGCACTGCCGAATGCAGCCCATGCATCGTTCGAAGGGACGGAATGGAAACTGTGGCCCGCGCTGCCGCTCGCGCCCTACGGGAAGCGGAAAACGGTGATGCGCGAGGCTGTCCCAGGGCGCGCTTGGACCTTTGACCAGCTTCTTGGCGTCTTCTATGTACACGTGCCCATCAGGATGACGGTCATACGGATGGACGCTGGCGGCCTGCTCGTCTACGCGCCAGTCGCGCCGACCAAGGAGTGCCTGGCACTGCTGCAGCCGCTCATCGACGCGCACGGGCCGATTCGCCACATCATCCTCCCCTCGGTTGCGCCTGAGCACAAGGTCCTCGCCGGCCCCTTTGCTCGCCAATTTCGGAATGCCGAGTTCTGGACAACGGACGCACAGTATGCCTTCCCGCTCAACCTACCGGCGACGTGGCTCGGCTTCCCGGGCAAGGTGAAGCAGCTCCCCCCGCGCGGCGACGGCCTCTTCGGCGGCGAGTTCAAGCTCGCCGTCATCTCGGCCAAGGCCTCGCGCGAGTCCATCTACCAGGACGCCGCCCTCTTCCACGAGCCGTCGCGCACCTTGCTCGTGTGCGATGCGGTCGTCTCCATCAACGCGGAGCCGCCTGCGATCCTGACGGCAGAGCCCGAGTACACGCGCGCACTGCTCTACCACGCGCGCGACGACCCCCTCGAAAAGGTCGTCGACACGCCCGAGGTGCGGCGGAAGGGATGGCAGCGCATCGCTCTTTTTGGCAACTTCTTCATGCCAGGCTCGCTCCGTATGCTCGACCAGAGCGTGTGGCTGTCGGCGGCGTCGAAGAGCCCGATGCCGGAGCTCGGATGGGGCGGTGTGCTACCGTTCACGTGCGCGCCACCCGTGATCGACTGCGCTGCCGCGCGCGCGCGTGCTCGCGTGTGTGCCTCTGCGTCTGTGCCTCTGCGGGTGTGCCTCAGCACCACGTCCTCAATTCGCTTGACTTCTGGCATCTCCCTTCCCTTCTAGCATCTCACCTTCCTTCTAGCATCTCACCTTCCTTCTAGCATCTCACCTTCCCTCGTAGCATCTCACTTCCTTGATAGCATCTCACCCTCCACTGGATCGCCTTCACGCCGCGCAGTTGGACAGACAAGACCCCTCTCGCCTTCGAACGCTTCACGCAGGGAGGCGCGCCCGTGGTTGTGCCCATCATCCAGATCATCCTCTCTCGCGCGCCAGAGGCGTCCGCCGCGTGGGTCGACACCATTTGTAGCTGGCCGGTTGAGACCGTCATTCCGGCGCACTTTGACGCACCGATAAAGGTGACGCCGAGCTCGCTGCGCAAGGCGTTCGCCTTCATCGATAATCGTGAGAATAAGGTGCGCGCGTGCGACGAGGACGTCGCCTTCTTGCGAGACGCACTCGATGGGCTGCCCCCCAACCTCGCCCTCTTCGACACGCCGTACGGCCCCTTGAGAGGCGAGCCGTGCGGGCTGGGGGGAGGGGGTCTCACCGTGAAATCCTTGTGAGCAGCCCCTGAGTGTGCTGTCCCCTGCGGTCTGAAACCGCGGTCCGATGGGCGCGTGACTTCCGAAAAAATGGCATGCAACCGTTTCAAAACTTCGCATTTGCGGAAGCGCGTATAAAGAAAAAACGAGTTTCGAATGTCTGTGACGAAGTCCGCGATCGACGCTGTCGCCGTCGAGCTGGTGACGAAGGGCGTCGACGACGCACTTTCCACCCTGTTCGGCGGCGTCGAGGTTGCGCAGCCCGCCGGCACAGCGGAGCAGGAATTACAGGAAGCGACTCCGGGGCAGGGTGAGCCTCACCGTGAGTTACGTGGCCAACAGCAACACGCAGACGGTGCACTTCGATGGATGGCGTCGACTGATCTCTCAGCCGAGCACAGGCCGGAAAAAGACGACGTTTTTGACAACTACTTACGAGGCCGCCACTTCCCGAACGTGTCAAAGCAGAACACCATGGATGGCGACGTACTCTCATCAATGCAAGCCGAAATGCAGGCTGTGAAGCTGGAGAATAAAATGCTGTTGTCACGGGTGAGCAAGCTCGAGGCGCAGCTCCAAGGCACTGCCACCTCAGCCTCACTCCATGACTGGGCCCGCGCGGCGACGCCCTCCGAGCTCCGGCAGAGGCGCCAGGAGCTTTCCAACGCTTATGTCCGGCAGGTCCATGTGGAGCTCGCAGATCAAATGAAGGCGGCTGGCATCGCGGCCGCAGCGAGCATCACGGCCGCGGCGCCGTCGGACATCGCGGCCACGAGGAGCTCTCCGTGGTGGGCGGAGACGCCCAAGGCGGACTACACACGCCAGCAGGTGCGCGCGGCTGCGATGGGATTGGAAGCAGGCTCCCTCGGCTCGGTCGCACGCGGCCTGGCAGCGGGCATTCCTCTGAGGGTGCTGCGCACAGCAGGGGGATTGTCGCGAGGATGCTCGTACAGCAGGGGCGTCGAGCTGCACACCGCAGCAAAGGTGGCTGGGTCCTCCACTCACAAGGCGAGAGCTGCAGGCCACACTTTGGCAGAGGCCAAGACAGGCGTCGGCTTAAGCGTCGGCGGCGACTGCGCGACGACGTGCGTGTTCGCGAGACTGGCGGGTTACTCGTGCTTCGAAGCCAGGGCTGCTGGCTACTCATGCGCCGAGGCTAAGGCGGCTGGCTACACGTGCTCCGAAGTCCAGGCTGCCGGCTACTCATGCGCCGAGGCCAAGGCGGCTGGCTATTTCGCGCCGCGCCTCAGAGCGGCTGGATATTCGTGCGCCGAGGCCAAAGCGGCCGGGTTTTCGTTCGCCGACGCCAAGGCGGCCGGGTTTTCTTGCGCCGAGGCCAAGGCGGCCGGGTTTGTCGCGGGGCTCAAGGCCGCAGGGTACACGTTTGACGAGGCTAAGGATGCTGGGTACACGCTTTCGGAGATGAGAGTGGGCAGGTTCTCGTGTGAAGAGGCCAAGGCGGGTGGATACTCTTGCGCCGAGGCCAAAGACGCGGGATACAATCCCAGGGAGTGCATGGAGGCCGGCTTCACTGTCTTTGAAGGCCTGGCTGCAGGCTATCCAATGGCCGACCATCTCAATCGACATGCGCCTGAGTTTTACTGGGACCACGGTATACATCGCCATCGCACCATCAGGGATCCGAACCCCCAAATCCCCCCCCCCCCC
>PJAB01001535.1:0-13833 GCA_002887195.1 Chrysochromulina parva
GCCGCGTCGCGCCGCCATGCTTGTAGCAGAGGCTCATAGAACATGTCGCGCACCTCGAGGGCTCGGTACATGGGCTCATACTCGTCCGCGTGCTTGATCGGGTGCAGCGCGATCGGCAGCTGGCACAGAGCGGGCCGATGCATTGACGCCACGCTCTCGTCGTTGAAGGCTTCCATGACCTTGACGAGCAGCTCACGCGTGCGCCGCGGATGCAACCACAGCGGCTCTCTCCTCATCGTGCCCTCGCGCAGCTCGCCGAGGAGCGCAGACAACTTTTGCGAGATGTGCGACCACTTCTCAAAGCCAGTCCCGATCCCAAAGACGGTCGGGGTCATCAAGTGGAAGCACGCGCACGTGACGAGCTGCGCCTGGTTGAGACGCATGCACAGCCCCAGATTCGCATCCTCGTGAGTGTGGATGCCGGAGCCCCCCACGTTGCGCGCGCATCCACGGCATCGAATGGCCGCGAGCTTCCTCTGGCACTTGGAGCGGATCAAACGCTCCGCGGCCGGGCGCGACATGCCGTACACGCCCCCCAGGGCGTACATGATCGCCGTCCGGTTCTCGACCGTCTGTTGGGCACGCCAGCGCTGCTCACCGAGGTTGAGAGTGAGGAGCTCCTTCTCGAGCTCGAGCCATTCTGGGCTCTCGCGCAGCCGCTTGCGCGTCTTCGTGGCCGTGCCCCACCGGTCGGCCCGTAACGGCTCGCCCTTGTTGAAAGTGAACGAGCGGCAGTTGTCCGACGGGTCGTCGGTGCAGTTGTACGTGCCGAAGGCGGAGCCAAAATAGACGGGCGAGCCAGGGTCGATCTGCCTATGCAAGAAGCGTAGAAAGTGGAGCAGATTCTTCGGACGGAGCACAGCATCGGCGTCCATCTTGAGGTAGTACGCCTTGCGCGAGAAGCGAGCGAGGAGCGAACGGAACAGCAGCTCGGTCTTCTTCCAGCTGCGTCCCAGCCCTCGATATGGGATCCATGAGCATCGTATCTCAAGCTTGGCGAGAGACGCATGTGGCTGTGTCCAAGGGGCCGTCGGAAAGGCGAAGGCGCTGTCCAGCTCGTGCGAATTCGTGTTGAGCTTGCAGCCCGCCGCGGCCGAGCCGTCTGGACACAGAGGCAGGCAGTCGGCCAGCAGTAGCACGTCAAGTGCATCGCCTGTGGATGCCATCCACGTGTGCCGTGCGCATGCGAGCACGCTTCCGTGGGCGCAGGCCGTGGCTGCCGCCTCGAGCGTGGACGACGCTTGGTCAGAGGATGCGCCGCTGTCCGCATCGGCCATGAGCCACTTGCCCGAGACGGGCATGCCGATGGCGACGTCGGCCAGTCCCAAGGGCGCGAACTCGACGCCAGCAGGTTGCCAAGAGAGGACAGTCGCCGCCGTATTAGTCCGACTGGGTGTCGAGGGCGAGGTCGGCGGCAGTGCTCGTGTGAGCTTGTTGCGCGTAAAGTGCGAATAGCGCGCGGGTGCGTCGAGCGGGGGGAACTGGCGGCTGCACGTGAAGAGGGTGCTCGGGTCGGCTGCAGAGCCGACGAGATCATCAAAGGGGATGAGGTTCGTACGCCCCCGGTAGAGATCCGACTTGTACGCACATGTGCCGCCGAGTGGCCCAGCAGAGTCACCGACGGTGGCGCTCAGGTCGAAGGCTTCGCCCGTGGTCTGCGACGGGAGGAAGCCCGAGGGCCGCTTGCACTCTGGCTCGACTTCTGCAGTCCCAGAGGCCGTGTTGACGGTAGCCTGCTGGGCTGCCGCCGCCGCGATGATATCCGGGCCTGATCCTTGGGACAGCGAAGAGGATATGTGCGCCCGTGTGCAGCAATGTGATAACGAGCAGCCCAATCTGCCCGAGCCACATTCGGCAGGTGATTTCTTAAAGCCACGGCGGCAGCAGGCGCCCTGCGTGCCGCACCAGCTGCATTCGCCCTGCTTCGAGCACGCCTTCCAGCAGTCTTGGTTGTTGTGCTTGAGGGGGTTGCGGCCCGTACGTGCGTGATTGTTGTCCGCCGGAGTCGGGATGTTTTCCTTGGCGGCGGCGATGCCACTGGAGCTGGAGTGGTTGTGCTCCACTCTCTGAGACCGCCGCCTTGCGCCCGCAAAGGGATTCACGTTGCCGCCAATTGTGTGGTTCTTGTCCGCTTTGTGGCGCCGCCTCCTTGCACCCGCCGTGGGTCCGGCGGAGGTTTGATTGCTGCCAGGATCGTCGGTGAAGGGCCTCGACGCCGCGTACGGAGGCTTCTTCATCCGCTTCCAAAGCCGCGTGTACTTTGAGAACACGTCGTCTGAGTGGACTCCGGCACAGAGCTCACACGTGCCGCAGGCGACGGGACACTGGGCCATCGGGCATCGTCCCGAGTCGGCCCCGAACGCACATCGGCCCATAGCTCCGGGCTCAGGCCACGGGCCCGGGCAGCAGGTCCCGAGGAGAACGAGCGAAACGAGATGCATAAGGACGAGGAGGCCGCCACACAGTTAAACATGTACTGGTCGTAAACACGGAACTTGTCGACGCATGCAACATTTTCCTGGACGTCACGTGATTCGTGTGAAGAACCCCACGGCGCAGGGTGCACTACCGAAGACGCAGCACGCCATCTCTGTGTGCATGCAATTTTGAAACGATGCAAAAGTAGATGGAGGTAACGCACACATTTTGGTGTCTGCCCGCAGCACACCAGCTGTGGCTCGGGCTCCCGCCGATGTCTGCTTCCAGGATTGCCGTCACTGCTGCTGCTGCTGCTGCCAGCAGCACACCGCTCAGCGCATCCGCCGCGGTGCTAACCGCATCCGCCGCATCCGCCGCCAGCGCCTCCTCCAAAGCGCACGCCGCGCAGCTCACGGCGGTGCAGCAATACCTGACACAGTTTGGGATAGAACAACACGTCTCGAACGCTGTAAACATGGCCATCAAGCAGAATTCGGACGACCCGTTCCGCGTAATCTCGGACTACCTGCGCAAGCTCGCCAAGGACCAGGATGCCAGTGCGGAGGACGACGAGGTCACCGATGAGCATGAAGAGCTGCTGCTGAGCGAGAAGCGAATGGCTGGCGTGCGTGGCTCGTGCCGCCGGCCGGCCGTCAACGTGCCGGTCCCTAACGTACCCGTCGGTTGGAGCCCACCTGTGCACGACAAGCCGCAAGCCGCCAAGGAGTTCCTCAAAGGTGCGCTCGCATGCAATCGGCTGATGAAGACACTCACGCCCTCGGACCTTGAAGCGCTCGTGCTCGCCTTCGAGCTCAAGACATTCGCCGAGGGGAAGCAGCTCACCCGACAGGGCGAGCGCGCCAAGACCTTCTACATCCTCGAGGCCGGCGTCGCGGATATCACGATCATGGGAAAGGGCTCCGTGATGAAGGCCACCCGGGGGGTCGCCTTCGGCGAACTCGCGCTGATACACGGAGCGCCGAGCCCTGCGACGAGCGCGGCGACGGTGACGGCGGAGAGCAAGGTGAGCGCGTGGGCTCTGGACGAGGCCGCGTTCAAGACGATCCTGATGAACAAGGCGCAGCAGGACGCACGCGACTATGCCCGCTTCCTCGCCAACGTGCCCATCCTGCAGCACTGCATCGAGCAGGGCGACCTGGAAGAGGCCCAACTGCTCGAGCTGGCGCGCTGCCTGCGCGAGGTCGAGTACCCGGCCGGGCGCGTGATCCTCGCCGAGGGCGACGAGGGCAACCACTTTTTCCTCGTGCGCAGTGGCGAGGTCAAGTGCACGCAAGGGCCCGAAAGCAAGGTGCAGGGCAAGCACCTCGGCCGAGGCGACTTTTTCGGCGAGCTCGCACTCCTGTCCACCGACCAGCGCGCGGCGACAGTGACGGCGGTGCAGCCGACCCAGGTGCTCATGATCTCGCGCAGCGAGTTCACGAGCATGCTCGGCTCGCTCTCGGACATGATTACAAACGGCGGCCGAAAGTGAGCAGAGTCTCAGTCTGTCTAGAGAGGTAGGCAGGTACCCCGATCTACAGCTACAGTATCATACGTACGTGCGCGCAGATATGCGCATATATACGGCAGAGAGTGGTAAGAGAGTGGGGCAGCTCGCTCTGAACAAACACAGTAACACGCACAGTAGATACACACAGTAACACCTAAGTAACACCGAGAACGAGGAGGTTGCGTTGCTTATGTCTGTTGATGCATGCAACGCGTGTGATTCCGAAGGAGATCCGGTATTATTATGATTGCTTGGAGTCCTTGGAGTCGCGCCCAGCAGTGCCGGACCTGATGGCTTCGAGGTCTTCGAGCACGACGACGCCCGTGGGCGCTCTTGGCAAGCGGCCGCTGGAACTCGGCAGCCTCGAGGGCTCGAGCGCGGAAACTCAGCGTAAGGTGTCGCGGCTCGATGGCGACGCCTTGCTGCAAGTGCTGCAAGAAATGAATGAGTCGCTTGGGCGCTGTGCCGGTCTGAAGCTCACCAAGGCACATGACGAGCTACTGTCTGCGATACGTGCGAAGGCATATAATCTACAAGAAGCATACGAAACGGAGAAAAAGCGCTTTGACAGCCGACCCGCTGACCAGACGATGTTGCTCAAGACTGCAGACGTCTCAGTCGATGGCATGGCCATCTACCGAGAGGTGACCCTCCCGCCTGAGATGATCGAGCGGATCATGAGCTTCCTGACGCCGAATCAGTTGGGTCGGATCGCATGCGTCTGTCGCGGTTGGTTGGCGGCTGTCGGACACGAAGCGCAATCGCGCGTCCTCGCGCTTCAGCTCGAGCTGCCGCGTGGGAAGCGCGTGACGCCCCGGTGGCTGAGTTTGGCAAACGATCAGGATTCAAGGGCGCCTGCCTTAATCGCAGCGCAGAGCTATACAATTCTGGGTGACTTTGAAGCATGCGTGCTGCGCAAGCACATCGACCGCTTCGTTCCTCATTTGGCCGCCTCTTCAGATTATAAGGTGTGGTCATCAACTTTTAGGGTGCTGCAGGCGATGAAGCACATGGATCCCAAGATGGCAGACATTTCGCCGGCATCAGAATGGTGCGAGCGGCACCTGGACCTGATCGTGGACGCAATTTCACGAGACGAGTCCTCATTTCCCGTTCTCTTTTTTAGGTCGTTTCTGACCAAAGCAACTCAGCAATTGCACGTGAGTGCTTTGCTTCCAGCGCTTGGTGGAAGTCCAACGGGTTACAAAGAACAAGACGCGTTGGAGGCGCTGGATGGCGTGCCGTCGTCTTTGCTCGCGAATGTACCTGGCCTCCGCGCCAAAGTCCAAGAGCTCACTCACTCCGCCGTTTCAAAGGTGGCGCGATTGGCACAAGATGTAATGTACAACTTGGATTGCTTTACGAGCTGAAAACGTGAAAAGAAAGATCTGATACTCGTAGTGCGCGTGGCATCTTGATTCTCCACTAATTCTCCACCACACATTGACCTGTCCGTGGTGTCCATGGGGCGTGCGTGCGCGAGAGGAAGCCGGGGGGCGGCTGATTTTCTAGTAAATACGGGCATGACTTTCACACTCAGGTGGAGCTGGTGCGTCGCGCGTCCACCCACGCACCGCGCGGGTCATTCGGGATCCGACACGGTCAACCGAGCGCGAGCCGGACCCTCGTCACTCAGCTCGCCTCTCGCTATCTCACACGCTGACATGCACGATCCAAACACGCCGCACACAGATTTCCCTCGGCTTCCATGATGGACGCAGCCCGCTCTCTTTTCGCTCACGTCAGGGGACTTGCCTGGTCAAGTGCACCTCTTCTACACCTCTTCAGCTACTCTTCAGCGAGCAGTTGACGAGTCGTGCTGCTCGAAGCGCCCTTCAGGCAGCTCGCAGAGGTAGCGCGCAGGAGCGAGGCGGAGCTACCCACCACGTTATCGAGTAAGCGCCTCTCCCCCCCGGCAGTAAGCGCAAGAGCGCCCGCCCCGCCTGCAGGCGTAAGCACCCTCACCACGCCTGCAGGCGCGGGCACGCCCTTTTGAGCTCGGAGATTTGAGGGGAGATTTGAGGGGAACTTTGGCGCCGAGTGGGTTGCAGGTGACGAACCGGCTGTTGGCGCGAGCACGTTGACCCCTTGCAGCTGGAGATGCTTCGTGGACGGGCTCACCTGCCCCGCCGCATGCGCGCTGAGCGCCGCTCGAGCGCCTGGCTCGCGCGAGTCGGAGCCGAAGCCGCACCTGCGCGTGCTCGCGGAGGCGGCTGCACTACCACCCGAGGCGGCTGCGCCACCGGTACCAGCATGCATCGACGAGGATCGTGAGGCGAGCGACGAGGGGAGCGACGAGGGCGTTTGGGCGACCGCGGACAGACGCGATGCGCCTGCGCTGCTGCTCGCGCCGTCTCCCGTGCCCGACGTCTTTGGCGAGAGCACCGAGGAGGGCGTCGGGTGGTGTGCAGCGGCTCCTGCAAGTGCCTGCTTGCTCGCGGCATCGATCAAGCGACCGGCAGCGACATTGTCCACGGCGGCATCGCATCTCTCTGCGGCATGCGCGGCGGCGGCGGCGGCAGCGTGCGCGGCGGCAGCGAGCGCCTCGTCTTCGGCGCTGCGCGATCGGCTCGATGGGGCCGTCGAGGCGTGCCGTTCCTCAAGCAGTGCGAGGAGCGAGTCGGTGATCGCGTCCGCATTGGTCGAGGCAAGAGTCTCATCGTGCTGTCTGGCGGCTGCGCTCTCGAGCTGTGCAGCCGCGAGCTGTGAGGCCTCGACGAACTGCGCGAGCTTCGAAGGGGCGCGTCGGATCGCACGGAACTCGTCGACGCCGTAGCGAGGATGCCAGGGGTCCGTCGGCTTGAGCCCCGCCGCCTCGCGCGCAGCTAGCTCTTGCTCCCACACCACCGACCGATCGCGTGTGTGCAAGCGAGGCCCCTCGGGCAGCGACGCGCTCGAGAGGGCACCGGGGCTGTCCGCATCGAGCATCCCTCGATTGGCCCGCTCATTTGCGAGCGCGAGTGCCGCGGCGTACTGCGCCGCGAGCAACCTCGCGTCGTCGCGGGCACGCGCCTCGGCGGCGAGCACGCGATCTTCCGCCTGAGCGAGCGCGTCCGCCATCTGCGCCTCTAGAGATGCACGCTGTTCCTTGAGCAGCGTACGCAGCTCGGAGCCGGCGGAGCTCTTTTGGGCGACGAGCCGAGCTTGCGACTCGCGCCGTTCGCGCTCGAGGGAGCTCATGGCCTCTGCTTGCGACCTCTGCAGCTCCTTGAAGCGGGCGTCCGCTGAGCGCCGCTTGGTGAGCGACTCGCGTGCCTGTATCTCGATACGCTTGAGATCTTGCAGCTCGGCGCGCGCGGCGGCGAGGGCGCGCCGCTCGTCGGAGAGGGCGACCTTTGCGAGATGGAGCGCCTGCTGCGCCTCCTCCAGCTGCCCATGCAATGCTCCCTTTTCGTCCTGCAGCGCACGCCGCAGGCCCATCTCTTCACTCAGCAGGTCCTCGGCGGTGCGCGGCTGCCCCTTCGCGGCACGGCACAGGCCCTCCCACCACTCCTTCCACAGGATGAACGGGTCGGCGAGCTCGGGCTTCATGAGCCGCTGCCGCACGTACCGAAGCATCTTGGCCTTCGCTGCCTTGTCCTGATACTCCCGATGCTTCACCACCCACGTCGTCCAGCCACGCACCAACCCGCCGAACTTGAAGCGGTGGCTCGCCTGATCGCTGATGATCGTGACGCGCTCCGCCTTCTCAGCATGCTCGCGCTCGGCGAGCGCACGTTCCTTCGCCTCCAGCTCCGCCTGCAGCGCCGCCAGCTGCTTCTGCAGCGCTCCGACCTTCGCAAGGCCTTCGGCGCGCACCTCGTTCGTCTCCGCGCGGGCCTCAGCAATCTCGCCTTGGAGATCCTCGAGCTCGCGCGAGAGCTCCTTAAGGCCCTTGCCAGCCTGTCGCGCGCGCATGGCCTCGCGCAGCGTGCGCCAGAGCGCGAAGGCCGCGCGCACCGTCGGCTTCACGTGGAAGAGCGCCGCCTGCGTGCGCCGCGCGATCACGCGTGCGTACAGCTTCTGCTCGTACACGGCCAGCCACTGCGACCACGCGCGCGACAGCTCCGAACGCAGCATCCGGCGCATAGCGCGCTTGTGGTACTCGTCGACGCGCCCCTCGCGCGTGTCGGCGAACTTGGCCGTGAGCGCCACCTCGCGTTGCTCCGCCGCCTCGCGAGCTCGCCTCTCGAGCTCAAGGGCACTGCCAAGCTGCAGGAGCTCGCTCGCGTGCTCGGCGCGCAGCATCGTCAGCCGATTCCTGGCCTCTTCGGCCGCGAGTGCCGCATGCTGGCGCTGCTCGCCGAGCTGCACGTGCGCTGCCGCGAGCAGTGCCGCCAGGTCCGTCTCATTGCGCAGGTTGCGCACGGCGTCTGTCAACGGCGGCACGGGTGGCCCGTGCAAGTGGCGATGGTCGGTGACCGCCTGGCCCTCCGACTTGCCCGGCGGCCGCCACACGACGGGCGCATGCTTCTCGCCAGTGACAATCGCCTTGGCCACCACCACGTCGTGACGGGTCTTGACCATGCCCACGCGCCAAGGACGAGTTGGGTCCATGGACCCCTGGCCGTGCATGTAGGAGGCATGCAGCCGCGGCGCCGACCGGTGCATGCGTGGCTGCTGCCCTGGTTGCTCGTAGACGTGGATCCAGGGCGCCCCCCGCCAGGTCGGATGGGACGTGGCACCAGACGGGAGAGATGGTGGTGCCGAGTGCTGCAGGCGTGACTCTGCCGTTGCTCGTGCAGGATCGGCGCTCGCCTCAGGCAGCGAGGCTGCCGCCGCATTCTCGCAGGCCGCTCCGCGTGCGCTGTATGAGACGCGGGATGGCTGGCCACTATTTAGGCTCGCCGCCACTGCGTGGTGCACGTTGGAGCCCTGCATCGACGACAGTGGCGACCGGTTCGGATTGATCTAGAACTGGGAGTTCCTAAGGGTCGTTTGCATGCGCGATTCAGAGGACTCAAATTGCGTGCATTCTGTCAAAAGTCTAACGGCGCCCGTTTCTTCGCGGAAACTCTTATCCGTGCATTTACGTCGCGTCTTCATAATTTCTGGCTCCGCGGAGGCGCGGCTGGCGAGGCGAAGGCGTATGCGCAGTGCACCACCGATTCTCTCACGCGATGGTGTATCCATGCACCGTGCCGCTCGTGATGCTGCTAAACGCGTGCAACGGCTGCCTTCTAGCCTTCTTGCGCGAAATGCGAGGAAGTCGCGGTGAGCACGAGCCCACTGAAGATGAAATGCTCCGCGCCTCGCGTGTATTGCGTGTGCAACGGCTACTAGCCCTACACGATTCCGACAACTCTTCTGATTCATCTTCCGTGCTCGCCACCTCCGACGTCGAGCTCCTGATGGTCTCAAATGCGCGTGCCGGAGGCTCCCCGAGCCCCCACAACTCTGAGGACCTTGCAGACGAAGTGAACGAGGCAGGCGTCACCACTCAGCGGCAGCGACTCCGCGGCGACACCGCGATACGTGAGGCACGGGAGAGAATGGGTAATATATATAAAGGCGCGTAGTACTTTGCGGTAGTCCTGTGTAAACCTGTGACGAGTTACAAGAACCATCCTTCCGATTACCTTCCGCTCTCTACGCCGAACATGCCATTGCCAAATGCACCCACAAATAGGAGAGGTATTCGCGCGACGCTGCTTCTCACGTCAGCAGGTCGCGAGCGGGAGCCCGGAGCCCCCTCGAATGCTCGAAAGCCTTGAGCCTCAACAGAACGCACCCTTGCCGCTCCCTAGGCATCAAGCTCGGCCTGCACCAGGCGCTGCACGAAGTAGCTGTTGAGGCACGCCCAACACGCCTGCTCCATCTGGGGTCTCACCTGCTCGTGCACCTCCTGCTGCGTCGGGCGCGCCTGGCACGTGTACGTGCCGCCGTGCCGCTCGAAGACGCGCGCGCACACTTGGGATTGGAACATCTCAAAGGCGTGCTTGAAGGGCAGCCGCTGTGAATCGTCAAGTAGCGCAAACTCCTCACCGCAGCCTGCGCACCGGTCCGTGTCCGTGCACAGCTGCATGAGCGGTGCGTCCACGTGCACATGCGGCACGCTCGAGCGCCCACCCCCTCGACGTGGTGATAGGGTCGCCAAGGGGGTCGCTGGCTGCTGCGGTACCGGCGTAGCGAGGGGCGGCGGATTTGAAAGGGGGAGCGCAGCGAGGGGCGCCACTGACGTGGGAGGCAGTGTCGCGGGTGTGACGGGCGTGTCGGGCGTGTCGGGCATATCGCCGGCTTCCTCGAGCGTGTCGGTGGCTTCCTCGAGCGTGAAGGGTGTGCAGGGCTCTGGGGGGCATTCGAGCTTCATAGCAAGCCACTGCGCTGGTGGCACGTCGTGCGTGCCGAACCCTTCATTACCGAGGTCGTCAACGTCCATGCCCACGTCGCCCTCGTACTCCTCGCCGGAAGCCCCGTATGACTCGAGAGCTCGGCCGAGCGCCTCGGCAGCATCATCAACCGCCTGATGCATCCGCTCGAACTTGCGGAGCATGAGCCAGTGGCTGAGGCGCTTTGCATGCATGATGAGGGGTAAGGCAGTGCACCACGAGGTTGCATTGTGATGCGGCCTGACGCCAGCTTCGAAGTCGCTCGAGGTCCACCTAAAGTCGATCTGGCGTGTCGAGGTCCATGCTGCCCTTGGCTTGCACTGCACTGCGGATGCAAGCCTCGCATCGAGCACTGCCGTCGCGCTGTACACTACCAACCGACGCGAAACTGCCGCAGCTGCGCCCCCAAAGAGCCACGCGTTCGTGAGCGCATCACCGTGAAATGAGACGTGGAGTGCCCCTACAGCTGACGGCGAAAGCTCCATGATGTGTACAGCATCGAGCGTGCTCTGCGGACGACGGGGGTCGAGGTACGGCCAAAGAGCCTTGATCAGGTCGATAGCCGACATGCCGGTCATTTTCATGAGCAGCACGGCGGCGCTCATGTTCGGGCTGTCGTCGTTTGTGAAGCGTGTGAGTTGAACGTGTGTGATCAATTGATTGAGAAGGCCCGACCGCACACACTCTCTGCTGGCCACATCGTGAAGGGCCGTGCACGTCAACGCCACATTTGAGAGGATACCCACATCACTTGATGTGAGGATGCACGTGAGCAGCTCGTATGGAAGATCTACGAGCGAATTGGCCCTTGTTGCTGCCATGCGCCGCCCTTCTTTAACGTACGTCGCGTTCTTGTCGACGAAGGGCTGTCAGGTCAGGGTGTCGTCAGGTTTTGTCGAAAAGCATGCATGCCTAAACTTGCATGCAAAAAAAGCGACGCTTAGGACATATGAATCGTGGAACCTTGGCGGCTGCGTGGAGTTGGACCCAAAGGAATCATTCACGGTCGCCCGTTCACACGTCATACAGCATGAAGGTCGCGCGCGATGAGGTAACGCGCCTCTCTGGTGGCGCGCGATTGCACACTTGTGTTGAACAGCAGCAGCAGCGATTGCACACTGGGCCAGCAGGGATCCAATCTGAGCTTGACCAGTCGGCTGTGGCAACGATTCGCTTCACTGAGATCCGCCGGCGTAATCCGCTGACGAGGACCATTCTGGAGTACTTGCACACGTATCTTGGCGAGCTCGCAAGTCAGCGTGGGAGGCGCAAACGCATGACCCGGTCAAGTGCATCGTGTTTGAGGCAGTAGGCCCTTCTTCTCCTCTGGACATGCCCTCGATGACTTTACCAATGCGTCGACCGGCGAGGTGCGGTCCACGCTCAAGCTATGTGCGAATTTGAACATCATGCTAACGACAATCCGCAGCCAACACTAGCTGCTGTGGCGGGTGGCTGCCTTGGCGGTGCGGCACAACTTGCCGCATCGTGCAATCTGCTGCTCTCTCATCGACAACTCGCAACTTTCTGCTTGCCCGGCTCGACTGTTGGTGGATATTGCCACACCCCGTCGGTGGCGATCTGTACTCGGGTGGGTCCGCACGGGGTGGGTCCGCACGGGGCTCTTGAACTCGGGTTACTCGGTGAGACGATCTCGGCCGAGGAGGCTGTGCGCATCGGGCTCGACAATCGCTCCGTCCCTGCCGATGCGTGGAGATCGACAGTGGACGATATGGCGTTGAGGCTCGCCTCCGGCTTCAATCGAATTCCTTGAAAGCTCGGAAAGCTCGGCCCCTAAGAGCGGGCACGCGCGGGCCCTGGGCTCTCCGCGCGCTACGAGATCGCCACAGGCCCATGGTTGCCATGTTCGAGAGCCCGGAATGGAAACGTTACATGCACACAGCTCGAAAAGCGGCGGACCCCCATAAACATCGGCACTCCGAATCGGTGTGTGAGGTCCCTTAACGTCGTGTAATCGCCTCATCAAGGTGCGAACAACACGAGTAAGTTTGTCGCGAGCCGTGTCTAGAGGTGATCTCTCTTCTCGGGGGGGGCGAGACATCTGATTCACATCTAGGTGAAATAATATGTGCCCCATGCAGGCCCCATGCCGATTTCGGATTTGTCGGTTTCTAACAAATTTAGAGTCAACACATGTTCACATGGATACAGCACAATGGGAAGTCGTCCCTGTATTGAGCGCCATGCTGGCCATGGACACCCACTCGTTCTTGGTGGGATCGTACTGCTCGACGGAGCTGAGCCGGTTTTGGCCGACAAAGCCGCCCATCACATACAGCTTGCCATCAACCGCCGCCGCCGCCGAATCGCTTCGTGCCGCGGACATCGGTGCGACTGCCTCCCAGGCGTTCTTCGCCGGATCGTATCGCTCGACGGAGCTGAGCCGGTGATGGCCGTCATAGCCGCCCATCACATACAGCTTGCCATCAACCACCGCCGCCGCCAAAGCGTATCGTTCCTTGGACATCGGTGCGACTGCCTCCCAGGCATTCTTCGCCGGATCGTATCGCTCGACGGAGCTGAGCCAGTTTTGGCCGTCATAGCCGCCCATCACATACAGCTTGCCATCAACCGCCGCCGCCGCCAAACCGTTTCGTGCCGTGGACATCGGTGCGACTGCCTCCCAGGCATTCTTCGCCGGATCGTACCGCTCGACGGAGCTGAGCCGGTTTTGGCCGTCAAAGCCGCCCATCACATACAGCTTGCCATCGACCACCACCGCCGCCGGAGCGTATCGTGCCATGGACATCGGTGCAGCTGCCTCCCAGGCATTCTTCGCCGGATCGTACTGCTCGACGGAGCTGAGCCGGTTTTGGCCGTCATAGCCGCCCATCACATACAGCTTGCCATCAACGACCGCCGCCACCGGAGCGATTCGTGCCGTGGACATCGGCGCCATCGCCTCCCACAAATTCGCCATGGAGTCGTTCCTGTGGAAGGTGGCCAACGCACCACTGCCATCGTACCCGCCCACAATGTAGAGCTTCTCAAAGCCCATACGACGGCGCGCCGAGTCGCCGTGCAGTGCGCCAAGTAAGGAGTGATTAAGCATCTGCATGCCAGCAAACGTCCTCAGCAGCGGCTCGTTGTGCACCGTCTCGTGCACAAACTCGCGACGCAGCAGCGGAAAGCGCACCAGCCGAAGCAGTGCCAGCGCGTCGTCCTCGGCGGGAGGAGGCGCCAGGGCGTGCAGCCACTTGACCGCTGCCGAGTACACAGCCTCTTCATCAGCCACCTTGAGCCGGTCGGAAGCGAGCAGCACACGCGCCGTCTCTGCCGGCGCGCTCAGCCACGCGGGCGTCGCTGCGATCTGCTCAAAGTGGCGAGCCGCTGCCGACACCGCGTCGGCCGCGAGCTGGCTCAGACCCTGCCGGTCGGCGACGGCCAAAAAGGCGAGGGCAGTGGTCGCGCTCAGGTGTGCACTGATCGCCTTGGCCGCGGCGTCCACGAGCGGTGGAATCTGCAGATAGGCCGCCGCCTCGAGCACGACGATCAGCTCTGCCTCATCGGCAACTGTGCAGCTCCCCGTGTAGATGAACTCGAGGCATGCGGCGAGCCCTTGCTTCGGGACCTCGG
>PJAB01001536.1:0-13832 GCA_002887195.1 Chrysochromulina parva
CCGGCTGCGTGGGAGGCGTCCGTAGGTGGCGTCCGCGGTTACCGGGTCCGGGGGCAAGTTTTTGTATAGAGAGACGAAAAGAAAAGCGGGTCCCCAGCCCTCGCCCCCTGGGCCCATATTTCGTCGCATGAAAAACCTGAGCGAGAGGACCTCCAGATTTCCTGCGCGACGACTGCCGGTGACATGTCGCTCATGCAGCTTCTCATGATTTCATCCTTCATTTGCGGCACGTCGATACGACCGCCACCGCCTCTCCCGTCTCGACGCGCATTTGTCATTGGTGGGCTGGCGGGCTTCGCTGGTTGCTCAGCTGCGCCGAGGCCGGCGTTTGCCACTCTATCTTTAGAGCTGCGCGATGCAGAGGCCGCGCTTGACGCCGCCCGGGACACCGACAGCATCACGGCGTCTCTTGAGAAGCTGCGTGACATCGTGGACGAGTACGACGGCCTTCAAGGACCGGCTCTCACTGAGGAGCTTGTGAACGTCATGCGTACGAAGCGCTCGAGTCTGCAGGGCACTACGGTGTGGAACGGCATTCCCGAGGAGGCGTACAACAGCCTGATGCGCAAGGTCGATCCATGGCGTGTCACGGAGCTTGCGCCAAAGTTTCAGTATTCCATCTACGCGTCGGCTCCCGCATACCTCGCTCTAATTGCTGTGCAACAGCTCGCCCCTAAGATCTTCCCCGTGGCGTATGCTGGCGCCGCAGCACTCGTTTTGGGGCCACTTGTCGCGCAGATCATCATCGGTTGAGAGGGGCATCGGCGCGCCGCGATGGATCGTTTTGCTTCACCGCCGACTCTCTGTACACGCGGCTACAATTGGGCTACACTGTGCTACTTAGGTGCTCCCAATCTGCTGAGACTAAAGCCCGCGTCGGGCGAGCGTATTATGAAAGTACGAAGTAACAGTACACTCGGCAAGTTCGAACTACGGCCGTCGTCGGATCGGATGTAGGGTGCGTTATCTTGTCAAATCTTGTAGGCATGCAAAATTGCAAACGGATTGTGTGCTCTATTTATTACGTCCCGTCTCTGCTCTCGCGCTCTTATTCTCTCTCACTCTCTCATCGGGCCCGGCGCAAGATTTTGACCTTGGAGGAGGGTTTCACTACTCAGGTAGTTACCCTATGGTGTTTCAACACAGTGGGGCGCAAGATTTTGACCTTGGGGGAGGGTTTCACTACTCAGGTAGTTACCCTATGGTGTTTCAAGCTTTCAACATACAGAGATACAGTGCTCGGGGCGTCGCCCGTTCGGGGGACGGGAATTTTTCTCCGTGGCTTTCGCACTGACCCACTGTAGTCGCGGTCGAGCCCCGACTGACTCGGTAGGATTCCTACATGTACATGTAACTTCTAACTTCTAACTTGATCTTGAAGCAAGGGTCTTTAAGCTCATAAAGCTCAATAGTAAAACTAAACACTTAATGACTTAAACCGCCCAGCCGAGACAGGCTAGGGTAACATGAAAACACATCGCGCACTGCGACAAAAGGGGTGGCTCCCAAGCTGGAGTCGCCAGGCAGTCAGTCAACAGTTTCCTGACTTGTACAAAATTTCTCAGACCACCACGACGCTCGCGCTGCGATGGCGCGCCTCGTGTGGATCACCGCCTTTTTCCTGGCGCGCGGCCTCGCGGCCACGAGCGAGTGCTCGGTGCCTTTGAACAGCTTCTGCTCAGGCACGACATACCCAGCCGTACTCCCTTTGCCGGCCTCCGAGCTCGACGCAGCGGCGCGTTCCGATTATGAACTCGCTCTCGGAAAGCTGCAGAAGGTCGGTGGTTCAGCAACGCAGCCAATGTGCCTCGAAGCGTGGAAAGCGCTGCAATGCGCGAGCAAATTCCAGCGATGCTTTAGTACACCCTCCGCGCCGTACAAGGTGTGTCGCTCTCTCTGCGTCCAGTTTGCCCTCGCGTGCAACGGTTCCGAAGCGGTGCTGACACGCTGTAATGACGACCTTCTGTACGACGAGCCGCCTTGCACCGACTACGCCGAATTGGTGCCTTCTCCGTGGCTGCTCCCCAGCAAGGAGCTCACCTCCTCGCCCGTCGAGCTCTTCCACACGGCCGCGGGCCTGCCACTGCTCGTGACGCTGCTCGTGCTGGCGTTGCACACGCTGTGCTGCGGGCTGCAGCACGTCTTCGGCAGCCGCTTCGACGACGAGTCCGCCGCGCTCGAAATGGAGACGCCACGCGAGGCTGTGCGACTAGCGCTGGCAAAAGCGCCAGAAGTGACCAGCGACCAGCGACTGGCTCATTCATCATGACCTTAACGCTGTGTTGTGTGTGACCCACCTCTTAGCTCGTCAGGGAGAAAGGGCGGTACCGAAAGGGCCCCGCTACCCCCCGTCTACGATAATGACCGCGTAGAACGTACCAAAACGTACGGTGGGCTCAGACACGTTAGCGGGTCAGAAGCACGTAGGAACTGGAGGAGGGAACAAACAACAAACGAAGGGTAATTAGTAATAAAATTAGTGTTTCATGCCGATTGAATTCACCCCGACAGGGCACACGCGACACAGAACCGCTCGCGGCACGCGTGTCTCACGCCAGCATGCGCAAAGAAAAGAAGGCTGCGCGCCATTTGTCTCGATCATCCTGACTTGTACACTAGGAAGTTGATCGCCCCGATGTTGAAGTACACAAAGTTTTTCGTCTGGTGCACGACATGTGAACCAAAGTTGGTGCCGACCACGACGTGCCATGTAGGGCTGCAGTTAAGGGTGCGGGAGGGCACACGATATGACTTAGCCGGAGCAAGAGGGAAGTGAGAAGGGCGCGACAGCGCGTCATTCGGGAACCGTATGTCACGGTGAAGCACCCAGTGCCACCCAACGACAACGTGGGGGTGCCATCGACGGCGCGCTGATGCGCACACAACGAAGCATGCAATAGCGGCACCCGCGGGCTGAGACCGTTAGACCGCACCTGTACATTTTGTCGAACTCCTTCTTTATGTGCGCCGCCATTTCCACCTCCTTTGTGAACTCATTCATCGCAAAGGAGGCAAGCTCGATTGCGACCTTCTCCATATCCTCGGTCATATCGACCGTCTTGACATTCGCCTGCGAGGCACACGCCGGCCGCGCAAGTCAGCTCCCACCCACGCAGCAGCGTGGCAACGGAAGGCACGGCACCTTCGCCATGAGCAAAGACGATGCACAACGTCAACTGATCAACACAACGCTCTCGCGACGGCGCGCGGCTTCACGGCAAGTGCGGAATCGAGTACTCAATCCATTAATCGGAAAGAAAGAGCACAGTTGCGAGTGAGAACAGTTGAAATGATAAATCATGGACGCATGCGGCACGTGCGGTGGTGTGGGGTCCTTGCAACATCGACCGCATCCAACGAAGGCGCGCGAGCGCCCGAGCGCAACGCCAAGGACAAGGTGCAAGGACCGTAGGATCAAGGATGCGAAGTGTCACAAAGTTTCACCGTTTCTGCGTGACTGAGGACTTTCACACGTTCGCTTTCCCCGTCCACTTACCCATCGAGTCTAGTCGACACATCTCTCCAGGGAAGCGATTCCACGCTGGTCAAGCCTGTTTCCGATCGAGGCTGGCGTTACCGTTAGGCTGGCCCAGCTTTTGGGCTGGGGGAGGGATATCGGCCCAGGGTGGTCGTGGGCGCTGGCGCGGTCGTGGGCGCTGGCGCGGTCGTGGGCGCTGGCGCGGTCGTGGGCGCCGCTCGCCTCAGCTCCAACGATCCACATTAAGGTCGGCGAGAAAGTCGCGCACCCGGGCCGAATGGTGGGGCGGCGTACGGCGCGCCAGAGACTCGCCCGAGCTGACAGCTAGGCTCGTCCCCACCGTGGCCAACTTGCCCTCACACACTGCCGATGGTTTCGAGAGCGCTGTGGTGGCCCGGCTGCCGCCCGCGTCGCCGCCCTGGGCCGTGCGAGCGAAGGGGCAAGTAAGCGCAAGGAGTACCCACATGAGCACCCACATGAGCGCGCTGCATGTCGCGCTGGCCACCAGTGCGAACAGGCCGTCATGGGCGCCACGCAGCCGGAGCAGCACGACGAGGCCGCCGAGCATCGCGGCGAGCAGCGCAAGGCAGCAGAAGGCGCTGATGAACCTCTGATCCGCCTGGGAGAGGAGCCCCTGGCTGCATGCTAGCCCCTGGCTGCATGCTAGCCCCTGGTTGCATGCTAGCCCCTGGTTGCATGCTAGCCCCTGTGACTCAAGCCACGGGCGAGTCGCGCTGCAGAGGGCGGGGGCGCACGAATGGATGCAATGCGGCATCGCCTCATTCGAATGGACGCCCATGGCGCCGTCTCGGGCGTCCATGGCGCCGTCTCGGGCGCCCAAAGGCAGCGGCACCGCCTCGGGCGCCACGGCGGTTGTCACGCTGCGCTCGCCGTTTGGAGCCCGCGCCGACGGCGGCGCGAGCGCGGGTGTTGCCGCCAGCTGCGGAGTATTCTGGAGAGTCTCGTCGGAAGCGGCACACCATGCTCGCACTTGATTGAAATACGGGGCAGAGCGCTGATAGCGGAGGAGAAGGCCGAGGAAGCGCACGAGTGAGAGCTCGGGCCACGTGACTGCCGTGAACATCACCGGGCACGTCGCTGCCTGCCATAAAAGGAAGTCGGAGAGCCGTTTCTCGCCTGAGGTACGCACGATCAGATCGACGGGCGGAAGCCCGGGCGCCGTGGTGAGCAGGCAGCGCTCGAGCAGCGCGGCATTAATGTCCGAGGGCAGCAGCCGGCCGTCGGCGCACGCCTTGCCCAGCCGGCGAATCGACGCCGCGATCTCGTTGCGCGACGTGTATGAGAAGCACACAGTGAGCGTGTGCCGCGTATTGCCCTGCGTCATGCGCATCACGCGCTGCATCTCGCCGTACAGCGAGGCGCTGACGCGCGACAGGTCGCCCACCACGCGCACGCGCACGCCCCGCCGCTGCACCAGGTGCGTCTCGTCGCTCATCTCGCGCAGCCCCTCCTCGGCGAGCGCCATCAGCGCATCGACCTCCGACTGGGAGCGCTTGAAGTTCTCAATCGAGAAGGCGTACACGGTGACGCCATGCACGCCAAGCTCGCAGCACCAGCGCAGCACCTGCTCGAGCTTGTCATATCCCATCTTGTGACCTCGCGCGACCTCCATCCCGTGCGATCGAGCAAACCGCCTGTTGCCGTCCATAATGAAGGCGACATGCTGCGGCACCGGACCCGCCATCACGATGCTGCACCCCAAGCGCTCAAGCCAGTTCAGGCCGCTCGGTCCACCATTGTGCCCGCGGTCTGTGCGCTGCTGCGCGACCTGCTCCGCTGACTGCTTCTTAGTCGGCGACGCCACATTCGGCGTCGCGTTCTCCGTCGCGTGCATGCGGGAATCCAGGATCCGCATGACGTGGCGAAATGCGAATGAAACAACAGATCGTCATGGATCGTGGTGCCTCAGCTCGGTAAGTTACAAAGTTCTCTCTAGTAGACTACATGTATCCGGCGCGGCGGCGACGGGTGCACGGGTCCACCAAACTCCCAATCCGCAATCCGCCCGCGACGGCCGGCGGTACATATTGAACATTGTCCAGTCGTCTGGGATCGGCAGGTCGTGCCTTAAGCCCGGAGGGGGTGATCTAAGCCTGCCGCCGAGGCGCCGTGGCCCGGCGGCCCCGGCCGGACGCGTCGGCCGTCGCCCGGGTCCCGGGTGACTTAAAGAGTTAAACGGCTAACGGGGGGTAAACGGGGGTCGTCAGGCGTCGTTTCCGCGCTTAAGTACCTGCGCGGCTTTAAGTCGCCCCCTGCCCCTGGCATCCCGGTCACCCGGTCTAAGGCACGACCTGCCGATCTCAAACGATAATCGCGAAGATTTTATCGTCCCGAGATCGTCGTTTCACGACCATGCGTTTCGATGATGCATGATCGGCGTCCTCTAGCACCTAGCGGAATTAAAGGCAGCATCGGGATCGCGTACCCTCATTCCCGCACTCTGTGCTCGGGGAGCGCTCCGTCTATAGAACATTTCGGCGCTCGGAGCGCTCCCCTCCGGCTCTCCGAGAAGTAGCAACTCACGTCTTAACAGCATGTTCTTGTGTCTTGAACGCCAAGCCAACTTCATCTTTAGCGTTACTTAAACGCCAAGCCAACCTCGTCGACGAAGCTGGCGCCCGGTACTGGGATGAAGCACTCGTCTGGCAGCATCACGGGCAGCTTGCCCTTCGCGTCGGTCGCCTGGCTATTGATGACGAACATCATGCCCTCGCCCGGCACGTTGGTGCACATGATCGGCTTATCGACTTGGAGCACAAACGTCTCCCACTTCTCGAGCATCAATCGCTGACAGTCAGCGAAGGTCATGCCGTGCTCCGTCGAGACCTCAACGTGGACCATGGCCGGTGCGAGGGCAAGCCCCGCGGGCTTGTCGCTCGGGTGTACGTCCGCGATGACCCCAGCCGCCGCCATCATGTGCCGCAGAAACTCCATCACGCCGTCGCACTCCATGCGTGACGGGCATCCATAGAACTGCAGCGGCAAGTCCGCGAGGGCGTCACGCAGGATGCTCGCTCGCTCAGCCTCGGTGTCGCGGCTCGGCGGCAGCCTCACGTGGGTGCGCCCGATGGGCCCCTCAAGCGGCCCCTCCTTCTTATTGAAGAGCTCCCGAACCCCTGACTCGCCGTCCTCGTACGCTTGCACCGCCTGCAGCAGCTGCACGTGCTGCGCGCGCCGTGCCCCCCAAGCGTCATCATCCGTGTACTCGCCCTCGAACGGGTCGTCATACTCGTCGTGTGCGAGCAGCGCCTCGAGTTCGAGCACGCGCCGCTTGCGGCTCCATCGGCACTCACCATTTTGGTGCGCCGCTATCGACGTCTCCAGCCAGTTGTCGGTGCGCATGTAGTACGGGTCCACGCCGCGCGGTGAGGCCCAGCGGGGCTTCAGGGGTTGCTTGAGCAGCAGCCGAGCGTACGCAAAGGCGTCGGATGGGATGGCATTTGGGTGCCGGGCAGAGGCGGTTCGAATCTCGAGCAGCGGCGAGCCGTCGGCGTCTTTGAGCACCTCGTCCACAAATGTATGTCTGCCATACCATGCCATGCCAGACAGACATGGCAACTCGGCGAAAGAGCACGCCGGGAGGAATGGGAAGCGGAAGACGAAGTGCGGGTGCTGCGTCTTAAACGTCTCCATCGCCTCGAGGATGGCCTGAGCGCAGGTGAGGTGGCGCTTGCGCCACGGCACCTCGATGACCAGGCCGCGAATCGTGACCTTCACGGCGGGCCGAATATTGTAGCGGCACACGGGACAGGAGACGTTGCGATTCAGCCACTTCTCGACGCAAGACTGATGGAAACGGTGGCCGCATGCCAGCCGACTCACGGGCTTAGCACTGCACTCTCCACGACCACCAGGCATGCAGCCCTGCAGCGAGCTGATACATATCGCGCACGTATCTTCTTCGTCATCAGTACGCGCGCGCTTCCGAGCTGGCGAGCCTCCGGCATCGAAATCGGCGTCGTTCATGAGGGTTCCTCGCACAGGCGGCAACAAGATTCAATGAATCAGTCTGCGTGACAGTCACACTCTGTCATCAGGTTTCGTCCGCGGAAGGTCCACCGGTAAGCCGGTAAAAAAGACACCGGGGGGAGCCGGGAAACACATACCGGTAAAAAGACACCGGGGGGAGCCGGGACACACACAGGCACACGGACACACAGACGAACCTCACTACCGGTACCCCCTCCGCTCCGGCTCACCTCCCCACCGTCTCAAAGCACACGGCGGCGGTGGTACCGTGGATGAAGCGCCGCGTTCCGGCCGTACTTGTTGTTCCCCCCGACGCCATTAATGCAACTGTGATCACGGTGCAGTGAGAACTGAAGTGAGAACTACCGTCTAACGGTTACACTCACGTTGAGAAGACTGACAGCGTCACCGTGCAGGCCGCCTTGCCGGATGCACCGATGGTGCACACTTTTTGTACAAGCTCTGCAGAGCTCTGTCTATTCATGGTGCTCATGGGAGGCGTCATCCATGCGACAGTGACCTCTTCGCCGGGCGCGCCAGCCACCCATGCCGTCGCGCTCGAGCCGCTGCTCACCACGGCAAGGAAGCGCTGTGACGAAACAGAGACCCACTTTGAAGGCTCGCCTAGCAGGTGCCATCCACCTTCCAAACGGGGCGCGAGGAGGACGGCCTCGAAATGGTCGAGGGTGCACGCTCGCAACTCGAGTGGAGACTCGGCGCTGACCAGTACTGTGGGTGGGTCGGCGACCCAGCTGCCGCTCGCGTTGGTAGGCGTATCGGCAGGCCGGACGGCGATCAGCACGGCGGATTCGTCAAAACCGAGCGCGGCGGGCTTTAGGGCGAAGCTGGATGCGAGCTCGGGCGCAAGCACGTAGCCATAGCGGGAGCCGTTCACCACCGAGTGCGTGAGCCACAGCTGGCCGTCGGCCCCGGCCGGGTGGTTCGGAAAGGCTCTGCCAATGAAGCTCGCGTCGGAGAGAGTGGCCGGTCGCTCCGGAGAGAGTAGTGTGCCGTCGGTGGTGCAGGCTTTCATGATGAGAGCGACGTCAGAGGTTCCAATCTTATCGGACGGAGCGACTGGCCCAGCGGAGAAGGCAAGGACCGCCGATTGCAGGCGGCTGTGCGGCTCATAGCCCCACTGACCATATGGATTGCCGGGCTGCTGCTCGGTCGACCAGAAGGTGTCTTTGGAGGGGGCGAGCCCGAGAGCGTGGGTGAAGATGGATTGCATGCCAATATCCCACTGGTGCCCACCTCCGGGCCCTGGGTGGATGTAGTCGCCGGAGGCTCGAGCATTGGTCGCCGCGGCCATCTCGACGGACTGCAGGATGTGCCGAGGGTACGACATGCACAGCTGGATCGTTACGTTTGAGAGCTCACAGCCGTGGCTCATTTGGAGCATCCATTGACGCCCCAGGCTCGCAGACTCGCCAAGCGCGCGCGAAAGGTCGACTTCGGCACTCAACCAGTCCTGCTCGTATGAGAAGAGGCCCGCTCTCGTCTGATTCGCAGTCTTGTTCACAGTCTTGTTCGCGATCAAGGCCGCCCAGAACAACGCGTCTTCAGGCACCACCACGTCCGAGCCGTCATGGATGAACTTGTACGCGCCGCCGTTGCGCGTCGAGTAGGGTGTGTCCGGGTCCCAGTAGCGGTTGTGCAGCATCAGCGGCCAGCTCGTCGCCTCGCTCAGAGCCGTCAGCCCCAGAGGGAACACGTCGGGCCGCGCGTCCCAAGTCGTCACCCCTCCGGCCGCCCCCTTGAAATACCACCAGGAGTCGAGCAAGGGGAAAGTACCATTAGGGCTCATCAGGGCTCATCAGGGCTCATCAGGGCGGCTCACCTTGAAATACCACCAGGAGTCGAGCAGAATGTACTTGTACGGGATGCGCACCGCATCGGCGTACTTTTTGACATTGAGCAATGTGGTCTCGTAACTCTGGCCGAGCTCGGTGTTGTAGTAATAGTACGCCCCGTTGTCCGTCGAGTAGCCCAGCTTCTGCATGGCGAGGTCGCGGCGGTACGCATAGCGTTCCTTGCCGTACTTGCGCAGCAGCACATCACCCCAACTCTCCATCGCGTGGTTCACGCCGCCGTCGGCGCTGACAGCGAGGATCACCTCGACAGTGTAGTTTTCGGGGATCGACGTCACGGCCCCCATCACGCCGTAGGACAGCGTGCCCTCGGCCCACACCTGGCTGGCAGCCATGAAGTTGCTCGCCACCGACAGCACCATCGATGGAGGCGGCTGCTTAGCTAGCTTCTCCTCCGCTGGTGGCGCCCCGAATAAGACGACTGGCCCAGAGCCTTGGATGCCACTTCCGATCAGGTCGCCGCTCACCCCCGGACGGAAGTCGAAGCAGCTGCAGTTGAGCCTTTCGCAGTGCGCCTGGCAGTCGCTCCGCTTGCTCCACGGGTCCGTGAACGCCCACTCGGCGCACGTGCCGTTTACATCGAAGGTGCAGTCACAGTACGCTCCCGTATGCTCCTCGAAGCTCCGCGATGAGGAGCGGCGCTGGCTCGTGGGCGTGTACGCAGCGTAGCCGGCGGTGTACGAGGCCGGAGTATCTGCGTGCACTCCCTTGGTGCACTCGCTGCTGCGCACCCGACACGTGCCCACCGGATCGCGTGAAGGCCTGATGATCGCCGTCCCGGAGGCTTCCCACACTCCAACTGTCGTTGCGTAGCCGGACATGAGGCCTTGGTAGCTGACGACACCACGAATCGCCGCGCCCGCCGCCCGTCGGAACAACGGGAAGCCCGACACCAGCCCATCCCGGCGGCACCAGCCGAGAAAGCCGTCTCGGCAAACTGCTTGCACATCACCCTGGCCCGGTGAGGACTGTCGCACGCCAACGGGAAAGCGCTGGGCAAAGATCACATGAGACGCGTAGTTCTTCACAGATGTCTCGAATGGTGTGCCATCGGCAGCAATCCACTTTGAAAGCTGGCCGCTCCAATTACCTGTAGTGTCAGCTCCAGAAATTGGGCTAACAGATCGCAATTTCAAAGAGCCATCTGCCGAGGAGTATATATGCCCCCCCGAAGAGAGCCAGCCGCCTGCAGACGTGAACTGCTCGACGCCACCGACGGATACTGTTAGGGCGCCATCCACTGGGCTCATGAGAGCCAGCACACCGGCCGCTTGCGACATGGCCCCCTCCGAGAGGCTCAGTGCGTGTTAACCGCATCCGTATGTACGCCGGTCCGGTGTCTTGGCTCGTATTCTAAACATTGGCTGTGAACGTTCACGTACTTGGGTTTACGTGTGTTGTGAATGAAAGGGGGCCTGCTCGCCAGGCTGACGCGGTATTGTCGGTGGTTTCGGTTTCACTGCTTCACTGCCAACGTCTGCTGTGCGAATGACGGTTTCCGCTTGGACTCTCGTGTGTGCCGTGTTCCAAAAAGAGCTCGACACCCCCGGCGAGAGCTCTCTCGAGGCCGGGAAGTTCTCCGGGCCGCTTGCCTGTGCGAACGAAGCACCGGGCGCGTGGCATGTTTACACAGCCAGGCCAAGTGAGCGCCCGCATGCAATGGCCGGAGGCCTCGATGACGCGTGAGGATTTCGGACTCTTCAACAAGGGCGAGCTTCTCCACCGGGACTTTTCTGTCCTTCCTGACGTTGGTCATCATAGACAATTATCTCGCCAGGATGCGCCTGCCGGACATGGGGCAGTTACCTTGCTTTCGCCGCAGGTGCTTGCGTCCCAATCATCTGTCCCACGACTCCCGCAGCTCGCCACCACTCAGCGCTGGCAACCTTTCCGAACTATGGAGCGGGAGCCCACACCCGTCCCCCTTGGCTCTAGCTGGAAGGGCTCGGGGGTGGCCTACCCCCTCCTCCCACTTGGCGCAAGTGGGGGCCTTCCACCACCTCCCCCACAGAAATGGAATGAAGAGGTGCGCGAGCTCTTTCCGAGGACAACGATGACGGTCAAGCGCGACAAAGCGCAACTTGCTGCGCAGCGCAGCAATGAGCGATGGGAGAAACGCCTTGCTCAGCGCCAAGCTTCTCAGGCCTTGCTTAGCTCGCCAGAGCTTGCTTAGCTCGCTCCATGGTCCAAGCTGATGCAATGGGCTGGCTTTGACAGCAGCTTGAGCGCCGCTTCTTTCGCACCAAAAGAGATACGAGCACCTAACTCTAGTTGCATTTGACGGAAATGGGCGGGTGAGATACCGGCGTCGTGGAGTCGTCGTGGTTTCAACCCCTTACGTATGGTTCTTGGGTTCAAGATGCTTGAGCCTCTGAGCGTGCGCGAACCTCCCTGTGATTTGAGACGAGATTTGTGTACGACTGTGCGTGCTGAATTCACGACTTCATTTTGCTCATGCGGATACGATCTAGCATCTACTGAGCTCTGAGTCGAGTACACACTTCTTCTACAACGGCTTGAGCTGATGTGCAAAACCTTCGTTATGATTATCGTTTGGTTTCAGACTGTGTTGGACGTCTGTTTTTTTCTGTTTTACTTTATTCGGAGTACGGAGATAATGTAGTTCACACAACCCAACCGTCCTTCGACGCCTCCCCGATTTGCGATATACTACGGCGATGCATCACGCGTCGTTATCGTCGAGGGCGATGGAGCAATACCCCTCACGCCGTCACCGAGGAGTCCACGAAAACCATCTCTCTGATCCACACTGACACTCGACTCCGCTGCCACCTCACTCAATCAACCTTTTATTGTACTTAGTCGAGCTCGGCTCGAGGCTCGTGCTGGAGCGGAGCCCGGAGCCGCGGAGCGCGCGCACTGGACGCAGGTCCGGATGCAGCAACTGGACCACCAGCGTGACTCGAAGCTCTCGGCCTGCGTGGACGACCTCGTGTTCGAAGCTATCGTCGAGCCCGAGGCACCGACCGGGAACGAGCTTTCGCCAACGCGTACCCACGCGAATGGCAGCCCCGCTTCCAGTCAGGCTGAAGTGGAGGAACAGCCTGCGGTTGGTGGACCCCACATGTGAGCGAATGTGCCCACCCCCAGTCAGTAGTGAGAATTGCGCCGAATGTATGAGCTGTCCTTGCTCAGCTTCCCAGCGTAGCAGCACTGAGCACGTAGAGTGCACGCGAGGGTCCGCCACTTCGCATCGTCTCATCACATCGCAGACGCGCCACGAGCTATTTGCCGCATGCAAGCCCTCGTCCTGCGTCGCGCATCCGGCGTCTGCGGCTTGCAAGGTCGCGAGCTCGGCGCGGAGCGTTCCGGCGGCGGCTTGTAGCGCCTGGCACAGTTTAGGAGCCACGTCATCGGCCCTCCAAAAAGGTTTCGCGGTCAAGCCCGCAGTGAACTTGGCTGGACGCTGCATCGCGAGCTCCCACAGACCTTCTTGCACGGATCGGTGGGCCACCGACATGGCGTGGCCGTGCTGCCCCGCCCACTGCAGCGCGGTGATCCAGTGCTGCGTGGCAGCACGGCTCGACGCGTTGGTGGCCACGGCAACTGCAAAGAGGTTGGCCACCTCGAGCTCGGTCCGAGAGCGCGCACGCATAGCGACGGTGCCGGATTTCAAGTGAAGCAATGTGCACTCCGGCGCCAGTTCCGCGGCACGCTGGAGGTGCATGAACGCGCGCTCGCACAAAGGCTTCAACCGCGGCTCGCTGAAATCGCCACGCCTAGGGAGCAACGCACTGCCAAGAGCGTGATGAATACGTGGGTCGCGTGGCGCGACAGCCAAAGCAGCACGCAAAGCTGGCAGTGCCGCAGGTGCAGTGGCATGCATGCTCTCGATGTCAGTGATGTGCAGCTCATCTGTCTGCGCGAGTATCTGTGCTTGTGCATACATCGCTGCAAGCTTCTGGCTAGGCCGTGGCGGCCCTGGCGGAGCTGGTGCACCGGCAGAGTGTGGACGGCCGCGTGTAGAACCGTGGAATTCTAAGATACCAATGTCAATGAGAGCCTGTGCCACGAACCCGTCGCCAAGTTGTCGCAGGAGGCGGCGGCGCGCATGGTGATGTGGCAGGTCGTACAAGGAGGTGTCGCGCAGGCGCAAGGCGCATCGGTCGTCTGCCGACATACCAGACCGGCGTCCATAGGGTTTGCGAGCGCCATGTTTTCACTGCCAATGTTTCTAAGTCGACACCCAAGACACCGGACCGGCGTACATACGGATGCGTTTTCACACGACTTTCGGGCCCGACTCATACGGTGACCGAGAGTCAAGTCAAGTCAAGTCAAGTCAAGTCAAGTCAAGTCAAGTCAAGTCAAGTTATTGTGGATCCCCCTTCGCCATCTCCCTCCCGTCCTTACATGACGTTCGTCGCGTCCCTGCGTAAACGCAGCGTCGGGTGCGTATACGCAGGTAGGTGCGTATACGCACCCGACGCCGCGTTCACGCACACTTGCTTGTACGCGGGTGTGGGTGCGTA
>PJAB01001537.1:0-13830 GCA_002887195.1 Chrysochromulina parva
ACGGCCGGGAGACATCTCCCCGCCTATCCCCTTTCCCCCTGGCTGGGCTACTGATGGCCCCGCCGACTGTCTCTTCACACGGTGGTTCACGGCCGCTTAACTGTTGGGGTCAAGCGGCAAGCAACAAGTTCACGAATGTTCACAGCTTCTCAGCACAGGTGCGGAAACGCCAGGGGAATCGAAAGGGCGTGAAAAACAAACCAGCGAAGCAGGTTGGGTGGATGAGCCGTGAAGTGTGATCGATGAGTCTAACGTGTCACGTGTACGACGACCCGCCGAAACAAACAGAAACACACACGCCCCTACACCATCGTAGGGGGGTAGCTGTACGCGTCGCTCACCATCCCCGAGCGCGCCGAGCGCGCGGCGTGGTGGATGTTCTCGGTCATCTGCACGCGCAGCCCGGGGCACGTATGCGGCGGGTTGGCGGCGGCGATGACGGAGGGGCCCAGGCCCTCGCCGATCTGGTTGATCTTGGGCCAGAAGCGGCCGAGCGTCGAGGTGATGAAGGGCGGAGCGCCGGGCGGCACGCGCTCTGGATCGGGCTGCTCCGCCCGGAACTTGTACGCCATCGGCTTGCCGTTCATAAACGCAATCGGTGGCGGGTACTCGGTGCCGTCCGCAATCTGCAAGCGCCCCTGCGCGGCCTCAAGCTTGATCTCGCGGTCGCGATTCCTCATGTACGTGGTTCCAACGGTCACGAAGGGCTTGGACGTCACATCCGCCGGGTACAGCTGGTGCTTGTGCGCCCGCTCGTTGGCGCTCGCAAAGGCTGTGAAGGAGCCCTCGGTGATCATGAGACGCAGCGCAGGCGTGGCTTTCTCGCCCGTGACGCGCGTGACCGCGCCGTCGACGCGCATCGGGATGTGATCGCGGTGGCTACATGGCGTGTAGTAGTAGTCGCGCTCATGCAGGCCATAGTACAACGGCTTGGGCGCCGCCGCATGCCTCGCGCGCAACTCCTCCGCAGTCAAGCGCGTCTTGTAGTTCACATCATCCGAGGTGCGCTGCGCCTCTTCGACAGAGCGGGCGAAGGCGCCCTGCGCGGCGAAGCCGCACCGCGGCGGGTTCGAGTCCGTGTGAAAAGCGAACGACTGCGAGCCCAGCACGCTCGGCAGCGGCGCGGGCTCCGGAGGCGGCCGCTCCTCCGCCTCCGCCGTTAGGTAGCGATTGAGCGTCTTCTCGTGCTCGCGCTCGAAGTCGCTGCCGAGTCGCGCGCCCGCGTACAGCGGACGCGGCGCCGCGCTGAAGGTCATGGCCGACGCGCGCGAGGCCAGCGTTGAGGCGCCGGCTGAGTAGGCGCTGCCGGCGGTGAAGGAGTGGCCTGTATGACCAAGGCCGCTGCCTCCACCCGTGATGAGCGGCGAAAACGTCATGATGGCGCCCTGCTGCTCAAAGTTGGCGCGCACCGGCTCTTGCTCGAGCGGCGGCGCCACGAGCGCCGTGAGCCGCTTGACCGGCTCACGAGCAAGAACAGGTCCGCGCCGTGGCGCGAGCTCAAAGAGCCGCACCCAATCGTCGTTGTGCTTGCGGTGCGGGAACTTGTACGAGACGGCCTTGCCGAGCTGCTCGACGTCCATCATCCCGTTCGCCGATGAGTTGGCCTCCAAGAACATGCTGCGCACCTCCGCGTCCGAAAAGGGCAGTCTGTGCTTTCGCACATAGTTGGACACGTCGATCTCGGTGATGAACTCGTCCAGGTCAGTGTCCATCTCGTGGAGCAGCCGCAGGCAGTGCTCATAGGCGATCGGGGCAGCTACTGCCGCATGCTCCCCGAAGAGCGAGCCCATGGCGGACATCACCGGTGCCTTGAGCCTCTGGCCTCGCACGAGCCCTTGCAAGTGCGGAACCGACTGCAGTTCAACACAAGTCAAGGCAAGGCAAGGCAAGTCAACGCAAGTCGTCGTCGTAGCAAGTCAACGCGCAGCCTCCTGCTTCTCAACACAACACGCACGGCCTCCGGAACCGACTGCAGTTGCTGTTCCTCCTGATGCTGTTCAACGCAACGCTCCTTCGGACCAGACCCACCTGAGACCTGACCCAGACAGACCCCCGCCCGGCCCCCCCAGCACGCCCCAGCCCAGCATGAGGGCCACAAGCAAGCAAGCGACCTGAAACCGTGTTCAACACGGCACGAACCTCCTCAAAACCGGGAGGCTCGCGCTCGCTCGCAGGTGCTCGCTTTATGTGAGGCTTGTGCCTTGGGTATTCGCTTCTGTGCCCTGCAAACATGTGCAAACAGGAGAGCGAACCGCCGCCCAATCCTTTCACACACAAAACCTGCCCAAATAAATCATCTTTTCATCAGTCCGCAGAAGTTTGACACGCACGAAACCGACACGTTGCAAAGAAACCGACTCAGCGGACGCTCGCGCTCGTCTCGACCGGCGATGGACGCCGCCACTGTGGCGGCGATCGCCGCGACCGAGGCGGCGGTGGCTGCGATGGCGGCGAGCTCAGCGGCAGCGGCAATGCACGTGCCTATCTCGACATTGCCGGTGGGAATGGGTCAGCAGGCCATGATGATGGTGGGCATGATGCAGCCTCCCTCAGCTTTTGTAGAGGTGGAGGCCACAATAGCGGGCGGGAGCCCTGACGAAGAGAGCGCTGCCGCAGCCGCCAGCAAGAAGAATGCCTGGACGCCCGAGGAGGATGCGATCCTGACGCGGGTCGTCGCGCAGGAGGGAGCGGGCCACTGGACCAAAGTGGCTGCACACCTACCGCACCGCATGGGTCGGCAGTGCCGAGAGCGATGGTTCAACCACCTCGCGCCCGACGTGAAGAAAGGCTACTGGACCGCCGAAGAGGACCGGCTGATCCTCGATGCGGTGCGCGAGCACGGCACCAAGTGGAGCACGATCCAGAAGAAGCTGCCAGGCCGCTCGGATAACTCAATCAAGAACCGGTACTATTCGGCAATCCGCAAGGCGCAGCGGCTCGAGAAGCGCTCCTCCTCGGGCGCCCCGCTGTCGGCAGGTGGCGAGGGTGGCATGGCCGGAGCGCCCGGCGGCTCCGGCAGTGGCTCGGAGTACGAGAACGGGACGTTGATAGCCTCCCCGCTGGGCGACGGGGCGCCATCCTCGCTCATGCCGGGCGCTGCCGGCGGCCCGGTTCTCCCGACGGGCGCGGAGGCGGCCGCGCTGGGCATCGGCATGCGCCACAACTTCTGCTCCGGCAGCGCGGCCGGCTCTCCCGGAGGCTCACCCTCAGGTAGCAAGCGCAAGGCGGCCTCGGCGAGCGTGGCCTCGCTCATGGAGGCGCCCAGCCAGGCTGCGATGATGTGTGCAGTGGTGACCAGCTACGCAGGCGAGGCCACCGGCAGCCACAACATCCTACCCACTGCCTTTGCCTCCGTCGAAGCCTCGGATGCCGACGCAGACGCCGCGAGCATGACCGCCATCCCAGCCCATCCCATCCCGGCCCAGGCACATGCGGCCTCCGCTGTGTACCTGTCGCACACGTTCGCACCCACGCCGACGCCCTCGAGCCATTTGGTGCCGCCGATGCACCCGATGTTGCACCCGGTGCCGCCCCCGGCGCTCGTGCAGCCGACACACCCATTGCTCCAGCCGGTGACGAGCAGCAGCAGCAGCCAGAGCCCCGAGCGCGCCGCAGCCAAGGCGCAGGCGATGGAGGCGATGGGATTCAGAACGAGCCCGTGAGAGCCCCTGAGAGAGTCGTGAATCGAGGTGATGCGAGGGGGGCGTTTGGACACCCTCTCGAGCGGAAGACGCAGCGTCTCGAGCGGAGGACGCGTACGGCACTAGCGAAGCAGTGTGCCCTCTCAACACGCCGCGGTGCCAAGCATGTGGGGCGTTGGGGCATGTGCGGCGTGCGCGCGTGTACCGATGTACCGATGATGGGGGGGCCAGGTGGGGGTGTTTGATGTAGTAGATGGTCTAGTGTGACCGGTGGGGCGGAGCTGGTGAGGGTGGGTCAGGACGCGGCAAGACGCGGGAGTGTCCGCGGTTCTCCGCTCCCACCTCGCTGCCGGTCTTATTGTGAAGAATAGTTTGATGTTTGTCGTGTGCGTATCCCGAGGGTCCGGTCGGGAGCGGTCCCGTTCGTTCGTACCACGATCCACGTACTAGTCGTCGGTAGTACGGGGCGGTTTCAGCTGTACACGTAAGAACCTCGAGCGGGTGTGCAACATTAGTGTGCAACATCGAACATGCTCGATGCTGCATCATTGTGTAATGCACTGCTCTCCAGAAGCACTCATGTGTCCATGCATGTGTCGTGGTCCCGCAGTCCGGAATCCAGGGCAAACAAACTGTTGGGCGGGGGGGGCGGGGCGGACAAATTGTGACGAGGAACCAAGGCGAGGAACGTACCCCGAGAGCCGAGACGCTTACTCCCCCACCCCTTTCCAAGCTTTTTGTAGAAGCGGAGTGGTGGGCGCGACCATAGACTGATTGACTGACTGGTTGAGCAGTGATCTAAGGTCGCTGCGCGGCGCGGGCGAGGTGAAATCTCAGGATAGTCCGGTGCACTATGTTTCGTTTCGATCGGGTTGAGCACAAAGTTTCTGCCCGCTCGACGGATCAGCGACGAACGGACGTGGCCGCGGCTTGTAGCCGCGGCCTGGCCGGATCCGTCGGCAGCGGCCAACATGGCGGCAGGGGGAACCAAAGTGTGCAGCAAAGGCTGGGCGAAGGTTAAGGCGTATGTCAAGAGGATGGCAATAATGGCGAGATTCGAAATCATGCAAAAAGCAGCTCAAGCGCAAGAAGAGGCGCAGCTGCTGCTGAATGTGGGTGGCATTGTGACCGCAGTCGAGAACGCTGCTGACCTCGAAAACGTGGCCTTCTGGCAGCAAGGCGATGCGAGCCTGGCGACCAAAGAGAAGCTGGCCGAGCGACAGGCACTGAGATATCACCCTCTTGTGCTCGATGCGCTACAAAAGTACTGGGAAGCAGCGCAGCGCAGCTTGCAGTCTGGAGGTGACCCAAGTGCCAACGAGCTGCACCGGGAAGGCCATGCGCTGATGCTACGGCGCATCTACCGGGTCATGATCAAGGATTTCGACCCCGCGGATTGCGAGCGCTGCATTGCCGAGGACTGGGCACGCGATGCCAAGGGGAAGGATACACTCACTCGCAAATCATTTTGTGACGCATTCTTCGAGCTGGCAGGTGAGGATCCTGTTGTCGTGCAGTTGCTGCCGGCCTGTGACACCTTTACCAATTTCCATCTCACCGGCTGCTGCGCTCGTTCCGTCACCTATGTGCGTGTGCAGATACATGGACCAACAACATCGATGCTCGTGAGTACGCGGCATTCTTGCGGACCCTCTTCGATTCAGTGTCCGTCCAGAAACAGGTCATCGGGCCAGACGGCAAGGTGATGATGATTGCCTACGTGTGGAAGGATGAGGTGGAGTGCGCCTTCGACGAAGCGTACGCCGTCGAGGAGCAGCCCGCCGTGGTCCAGGAGGCCGTGCAGGCAGCCACCGCCAAAGCACCCGGCGTGAAGGTGGAGAGCGCACCTGAGCCAGACGCTAGCCCGGGGCCGAAGACAGACTATCGCGCACGCGCCAAGAAGAAGTCGAAAGAGGAGGAGCCCGTGAAGGAGAAGGAGAAGAAGGAGAAAAAGGAGAAGAAGGAGAAGGCCCCCGAGGAACGCGCGGAGGAGGCAGCCGCCACAATAGGAAAAGCAGCCAAGAAGCAGAAGGGCAAAAAGAAGCGTGCCGCCTCGAAGGAAGTGCCCTCAGAGAGATACCAGGGCAAGAGACGCGAAAAGAAGGAAGAGGTGAAGAAGAGCGAGCAGGGCAGGCTGGGAGTGATGCAGCACTGGGCGCTGCGCAAGGGGCTACCGCCTCGCCTGCAGGAAGCCTTTGACGGGCTCTCCGATGCGGATCAGAAAGCCGTGGCAAACTTGTCAGAAGAGAAGCGGGTCGTATTCCTCCGCAAAGCAATTACCAAGGTCGACAAAGGTCTGCCTCCACACGTGCTCGAGGCGCGCAAGGGGCTCGATCCTCATCTTCTGGCGGTGTTCAACGATCTGACCACTTCCGACATGGTCGTCATAGCCAATATGTCTCCGGAGAAGCGTGTGTGCTTCCTCGAGCGGCAAGCAGCTTTACAAGAGCGAGTCAGCATAATCGGCGGAGTCTTTGGTAACATCGCCTCTCTGTATCAAGAGCCGCTCCACGAGCGCATGTTGCGACGCACTCTCACCTGGAAGCAGGCAGAATGCAAACTGCAGCACGCGATCGGCGCCGGTCTTAATCGAGCCATCGAACAAGTTACTGGAGCCACTGAGAGCGCAAGCACGGACGGCGTGATCGCATCGTGGGTTAGCGTCCCAGCGCCAACAAACGCAAAGTCGAGCCCGACCATGTTTGCATCTGCGCAGCAGACGACACAAGCAGGAACAGTAACTACGGGGACGTTGGCAGATGCTGCGGCGGCCGTCGCCGCTGGCAATAGCGGTGAGCTCTCAGACGCCAAGAGGGAGGCAGCAGAGATTGCCGCGCGCAGTGCAGACCTCAAGCGGCGGCAGGCGCTCGGGCAGCTCGCCCCCGAGGAAGAGGATGAGCTGAGGCGACTCGAAGCCAGGATGGTCGAGTTAAATGTGGAGGCTGATGCGCCCGGGGCCGCAGCGTCGACACAGAAGAAGAACACAGATGGCTTCGTGGGGGCTAATGCACCGATGGCGGACAATATCCCCCCTACTTTGTACCGTACATCGGTCACCAACTGCAACTTGCAGCTGCTCTTCAAGCCGCTGGCACCTCCGCAGCTCCTAAAGGGAGACACCCGGAGTCCACGGCGTACCCACCTGTCCGTGGGCAGCGTCTATGCCACTGAGGACGACGCTCTGCCGGGCGGCACTGAAGTGGACGCATTTAAAAGCTTCCACTTGAGACGCTCAACGCCATCGCCCACAGTTGTCGACGTCGCGACCGGCGCCAAAGCTGCAGCTCTACGCCCACGCGCATCCTCGCCCAGAGTTCCCATCGGCGCTGATGTGGGTCCACAAAACGTGCAGAATCCGCCGCCAAGCTTCCTCTGCCCTATCAGCCATGAGCTCATGCTCGATCCGGTCATCTGCGCGGACGGCCAGTCCTACGAGCGGGACAACATCATCGCTTGGCTTGACGAGAGCAACACCTCACCGGTGACCGGGCTGCCGTTTCCTTCTCGCGCGCTGATCCCGAATTATGCGCTTCGCGACGCGATCGACGATTGGGACGATGCACAGCTCCAGCCCTCGCAGCGGCACCCGCCGTGGAATGTCGATGAGTTGTTTGAGGCGTTCCCAGCGCCCAAGCTGCCCCCCTTTCCGAGCGCGCCGGATGGCGATCGGAAAGTCACACTCAAGCAACTCGAGAGCCGATATAACACAGCATGGCAGCAGCACTTGCAGATTCTGCAGCAGGAGGCCGTCATAAGCGACGCTTTGGTGAGAGAATACGGGGTGCTCTCTCACACCCAATCATTTCGACCCAGCCCTGGTGCGTCAGTGCGGCCTGCTTCAGTGGCGCAGACGCGGGTGCACGTTGAGATCACTGCTCCCTTACCAACACGCAACTACGATGCGGCTGCGATCTCGGCCGTCGCCGCCAGGATCGCCGGAGTCGATGCCAATCGTGTAATCACCACCCTGACCCCACGGCCACGACCACCCGGCGGCCCCGGAAAGGACACCTGTGGCCCCGCGCCTCTCCCCTCCGGCGGTACCCGGATCGAAATCACTATCATCTCCATCAGCGCAGCCGAAGCGACGTCGCTCGAGTCGACCCTCGCGCCAACGTTTAGAGATCCGATGGCGGCCAATATAGCGCTCGAGTTTACCATCGACTCGACCGCCGTCCGTCTCATCGACGCCGCGTTGCCGCTAGTGCCGCCATCTATGCCTCCGCGTTCGGCGCGTCCGGCCACGACGAAGCCGCCTTGGGGGTTGTTGTCGCCTCGCCTCACCTCGACGGCCGTGCCGCGCTCAGTGCACACTGCCACGACGAAGCCGCCTTTGGGATTGATGTCACCTAGGCTCGCCTCGATGGCCAGGATGCCGCGCTCAGCACGCTTGCACTCGACCCATGACTCGACCCAGGAGTCCCATCTCAGCGGCCTCAGCGGGGTCTACCTCGGTGCCGGGTATGGCCCACTGAGCCGTGTTTCCCAGGCCTCCGAGAGAAACGCGTTCCCCATGCCTATCCCACCGAGCAGTGGATATGCCCCTGTGCTAACCGCTCTGAGCCGCAGGGAGCCATGGTTGGATGCCGGCGATGCGCTAGGCCCTCCTTCCATGGTCCCTCCATGGGCGCACGCCGCCTTGAGCGGACACGCTAACCGCCCAGGGACATCGGTCGAGCCGAGCGGCGGCAGGTACTACAGAAAACCCGAGTCTGCGGCTCTGAACCGCGCAACCTCGCCACAGCCGGAGCCCGTGTACCCAGCCCTGATGTACGCGCCAGGTTTGCCCAGCTGGGGCCCAAGCCCGCGATCGCGACCCAATACGGCACAGTATGCAGCACAGAAAACGATGTAACCGTTATGAGTTTAGCCTTTCTCGAAAGTCGCGTAGCGTTTAGTGATTAGTGAGTTACGTTACAGAGTTCGTTCGACTGTACGGTGTATGATTAGACTTTCCGTAGTATGCGTGACGTGAGACGTGAACCGAAACGTGGCCGGCGCGGATGCGTCTTGCGTACCGGGTTGCGCGTGCCGCTCCTTGCCCCGCCTGGGCAACAGAGAGTTTGTCGTGGCGGGCAAGACTGAAGACAACGACGGCAGAGTTATGATGACGGTTGACAAAGCCCTACCCCCCCTCCCCCCTCCCCCCCTCCCCCACCTGATTGCCTATCACAATCCTGCCCTATAGGGCAGCGAGCACCAGGGGGATCACCCTGTGTGCTGGGAGTCTCCGAGACTGCGAGTGGGAAAGACCGACCTCACTAGCGAAATTGAGTAGCTCGAGCGAGCGAGTACTCAGTACTTGTGTTGACCGAGGGGTGCGGAGCCGTCCTTTGAGAAGGTGGTGTGGTGAGTGAGCTCGTGGGGCCGTCGATTACAGACGGACGAAGGTCCCGCACGGGTCCCTCGGTCGGAATTCCCACAGCTCTCCGCGCGCGCGCGCCTTTCCTTCTGCCGCCGCCGCCGGCGCCGCGCGCGTCGTCGATCCCTTTGCCCTCGCCATGGTAAAGGTGAACGTCAAGTGGGGCAAGGAGAAGTTCCCCGACGTGGAGATCGATGTGACCGCGCCCGTTGAGCTCCTCAAAGCGCAGCTCTTTGCGCTCACGTCAGTGCCCGTCGATCGGCAGAAGATCATGGGCGTCAAGGGCGGCACGCTCAAGGACGACGCAGACCTTTCCACGCTCGGCATCAAGGAAGGAATGACCCTGATGCTAATGGGCTCGGCGGAGGCGGTGCCCGAGGCGCCGCCTGTCGCGACCGTCTTCGCTGAGGACATGCCCGCAATCGAGGTGGCCGCGATGGGGACGGACAACCCCGGCGGGCTCTCCAACCTGGGCAACACGTGCTACCTCAACTCGACGCTGCAGTGCATGAAGGCGATCCCCGAGTTTAGCTCGTCGCTCAAGCTCTACAATGGCGCTGGCGTTCCCGCCGAGGACTCCTTCGTGATGGCGATGCGCGCCATCATCTCTGAGCTCGAGCGCTCCAATGCGGCGCGAGAGGTGCAGCCCCTTGGCTTCGTGCGAACGTTCCACGACGCCTTCCCGATGTTTGCGCAGCGGACGCCTGATGGCCATCCAATGCAGCAGGATGCGGAGGAGTGCTGGTCCACCATCGTGAACGCGCTCTCGCAGCGCATGCAACTCGCAGTGGATGGCACCAACCCTCGCATTGCCCCAACTGCCACCGTGCCGGTGCTGCCGCGCATGACCGCGCTCAAGCGCAATCTGGGCGACATGCTCTTCGGGATCGAGCTCGAGTCGAGCTACAAGTGCCTCGAGGGCGACGAGGCGTACACGAAGCGCGAGGGTGAACGCTCGATCAAGTGCCACATCTCGGAGAAGACGGCGCATCTCTACACTGCGCTCGACGTCAACCTCGACGAGACGCTCGAGAAACGCTCGGAGGTGCTCGGCCGCGACGCGGCGTACTCGAGGCGCTCACGTCTCGCGCGGCTGCCGCCCATCTTCGCTGTCCAGTTTGTGCGCTTCGCCTTCCGCAAAGACACGAACAAACGTGCGAAGATCCTACGCACCGTCTCGTTCCCTCCCATGCTCGATGTGCGCAACCTGTGCACGGCGCAGCTGCAGGCGAGCATCGCCGCGCACTGCACGCTGCTCGAGCAGGAGCGCGATGCCAAGGCGGGCATCGCCAAGGCGCCCGCCGCCGCCACTGCCGGTGCGGACGGCGATGCGCCGATGCCTATCGCGCCGCCCCCTGCACCGCCGGCTGGCGCGGCGCCAGCGTCGGCTGGCGCGGGCAGCAGCGGCGAGCCGATGATCATTGAGCCGCTTGAGCCTCCCAAGAGCAAAGATGAGCTGTCCAAGCTCGCCACCGACGCCGAAGGCGCCGAGTGCCATGACAACAAGACGGGTCGGTATGAGCTCTTCGCGATTATCACACACCAAGGGCGCACGGCGGAGGGGGGTCACTACGTGGCGTGGATCAAAAAGAGCGCAAAGAAGTGGCTCGTCTTTGACGACGAGACGGTAGCCGAGGTGGACGCCGAGCGCATCAAGGAGCTCTACGGCGGCGGCGACTGGCACATGGCGTACATGTGTCTGTACCGCAAGATGGACACCCTCACACTCGATGAGGAGCCAAAGGAGAAGCTCGAGCTCAAGCCGATTGTACGCTGAGTGAATCACTGAGAGACTCCTGAGTGATTCACTGAAAGACTGCTGAGTGACCCACTGAGAGTGACCCACTGAGAGCTCTGACGATGCTGCTCACGCCCTCATGGTCTCGCAGAAGGAGAAGGGCTTCTCGATGGAAGGCGCGGCCAAAAAGTCGGCCAACTAGATCCATCGAGAAGCCCTTCTCCTTTTTGGCCAACTAGATCCAGGGAGACGTCGGGAGACCGGCGAGAGAGACAGAGAGTGCACTCAGCCGCGAATGAGCGCCTCGACGTGAGAGCATCCTCGACTGAGCGAGCGAGGGACGAGAGGCGCAGCCTTTCCCACAGGGCTCACCATGGGGCCTCTTGCGGCTCGGGGACACGCGAGGGACGGCGGCAATCGGGGCCTCGCGCCAGGGTGCTTACGAGAGCAGAGGTCGCGCAGCGAGCCCTCAGCGGAGAGGAGGGAGGATGGCTTGAGAGCGAGAATGCAGCTATCAACACGGCACACATATGCGCAACAGCCGAACTACTACACGTGAAAACACGTGAAATGCGTAAAGAGCCTTTAAGTGTCTGAGTCGACGTTGCTTCCACGCACGCCCATCTGTGCAACACGCTAGTCAAGTAAATGAAACACGCGGATAGGCCGAGTGTTCACAGCCGAGTGTTCACACGTTCCATCTCTCCACGCACTCTACTCAACAGTCCTCCACATGAAGGGCGTTCTCACTTCCGATTCGCTCGCCGCGCACCTCAAGGGGAAAATGATCTTGGCGCCACTCACTCGAGGCGGCAATCTGCCGTTTCGCAGGCTCTGTGCAGACTTTGGCATGGAAGTCTCCATGGGCGAGATGATCTTCGCTCGGATGCTGCTCAAGGGCGACCGCACGGAGCAGGCGCGGCTCCGACGGGCGGCCAACGAGAAGCTCTATTGCGTCCAAATTGCGACCAATGACATCGAGGAGGGTGTTAGCGCGGCCAAGCTCGCTGCCGACGCCGGTGCCGACTGGATCGACCTCAATTGCGGCTGCCCCATCTATGAGGCCACCCGGCGCAATCTCGGGTCATCATTGCTCCGACACCCGGATAAGCTTGCGAGGCTCGTCCGCGGCATTACTGCGGGTTCGCCGCTGCCGCTTTCGGTCAAGGTGCGAATCGCGGCTGAGGGTGGCGAAATCAACGTGCGAGAGGTCGTCAGCCAGCTGCGCGACGCGGGCGCGGCGGCGGTGACCATCCACGGCAGAACGGCCACCGATCGCTATTCCAAGGCGGCGGATTGGAAGGTGATCGCGCAGGTGGTGGAGGACGGCGTGCTGTCGGCGCACGAAGCTATGAGGCCCGTGGTCCCCGTCCTCGGCAACGGCGACATCCTCACCTACTACGAGGCGCGCGAGCGCATCGAGCTCTCCGGCGTGCACGGCGTCATGGTCGGACGAGGCGCGCTCACCAAACCGTGGATCTTTCAGGAGTTTGCAGAGAGCCGAGCGTGGGAGCCAACGGCCGCAGAGCGCATCGGCGTGTACCGGCGCCTCGCGTGCTACATGAAAGAGCACTTCGGCGACGATGCGCGCGGCCGCAAGATGGCTTGGTATTTTCTCCCCTGGCACTTTGACTTCCTGTGCCGCTACCGTGCGCTGCCGGAGAGTGCTTTTGGCGAGCAGTCGAGGCGGCAGCCGCTCATGCAGACGCGCTTCGAGGAGCTCCCGGACGAAGCGCCCCCCCTCGAGCGGCTCCTCTACGCCCGCGGCCCCGAGCAGCATGAATGGATCGCAAGCACATTGTGGGAGGCCGACTCGGATGCTGCGGCCGTGTCGAAGCTGACTGAACTCGCCGAGTCCTCTGAGTGGCGGGCGGCGGGCGCGCACGATGCCAACGCCGGCCTGTCCGGCTCCGCGCGCTCGATTGGCACCGCCGCGCCTGACGAGACTGAGGAGCTCGCCAACATCCCGAGTGATGACGCTGCAGGCGGCGAGGGCAGCAAGAAGCAGCGGCGGCGGCGGCCTGAGAAACCCCTACGTAGTGAGGAGGAGATTGTAGCGCTACGCGCCGTGCGCGCGGCCAAGCGCGAGGCCACAGGCGCGCCGCCGCACGTCGAAGGCACGCGCCGTTGAGGCACGGTCGGGTGGAATTCCATTTCCTGCGGGGTTCCAGCGTGGGGTACGGGTTCCATGTGGCAGCGCGGGGTACGGGTTCCAGCGCGGGCTTCTCCTGCGTTGGTCCGGCGCGCGCCCGAGCGTGCCCCTATCGGTAGACGGTGCACTTGCTGTGTCTTTCTGCTCTGGGTGAGCGGTTAGCACGTCGACGAGTCACTACAAAGTCAGACTCAGAGAAGAGATATTACAAATTTCATATTAATGACTCGACTACAGGTACCAACGCCAAGCATGCCCCTCATGCTTGATCCAAACGGCACAACTACCGACTCTTCAGAAAACCACATGTCGCTTCCACACACGTTATGCACCAGGCACGAGCGAATTTGGTCGCTTCTTCCATAACACATTCGGGTTTCGCTCTGCCAACGCTGGCTGCGGTGGCGTCGTCCCAACCGGTACCGGTAAGGGCTTGGCAGCCGTCGCCGGTGCGGGCTTGGCAGCCGCTGCCGGTGCAGGTTTGGCAGCCGCCGCCGGTGCAGGTTTAGCTGCCGCTGCCGGTGCAGGCCTCGCGGCCGCTGCCGGTGCAGGTTTGGCAGTCGTTGCCGGTGCAGCGTCTGACTTCTGGCACGCGAGGAGGCACTGTGCGCGCATGTAGGTCGGATTGGCCTGGCATTCACCTGCCGCCGCCCACTCGGCGCAAGCCTGGACTGGCCGAGGCCCACTGGGCGCTAACGCTGAGCACGCGAGGAGGCACTGTGTACGCATGTAGTCCGGATTGGCCTGGCATTCACCTGCCGCCGCCCACTCGGCGCAAGCCTGGACTGGCCGAGGCCCACTGGGCGCTGACGCCGCGGCGGGTGTAGGTTTGGCAGCCGCTGCCGGTGCAGGCCTCGCGGCCGCCGCCGGTGCGGCCAAGTCGAGTGCTTTGTCACCCTCAGGCTCCAGGGCACTTGGTCGCTTCTTAAATAGCACA